>JACXGK010002636.1:38189-52664 GCA_016801125.1 Novumbra hubbsi | reverse complement strand
GCACAGGTAAATGTAAGGCAGCCATGGGGCACAGGGCACAGGTAAATGTAAGGCAGCCATGGGGCACAGGGCATAGGTAAATGTAAGGCAGCCATGGGGCACAGGGCACAGGTAAATGTAAGGCAGCAATGGGGCACAGGGCACAGGTAAATGTAAGGCAGCCATGGGGCACAGGGCATAGGTAAATGTAAGGCAGCCATGGGGCACAGGGCACAGGTAAATGTAAGGCAGCCATGGGGCACAGGGCACAGGTAAATGTAAGGCAGCCATGGGGCACAGGGCACAGGTAAATGTAAGGCAGCCAGCTTGGTTCAGAGACCAAGCTGGCTTTCCTCCACTTTCTCTTTCCATTTTTCAGGAGGTTAAAAAGATGAGGAAAGAAGTGAGAGCCTTTAGAAGCAACAAACACAAAGTGCCCACGTCGTTGTTAGAACTGTTGTTGTTTAGTCGACCCACCGCTTCACAGTGCTCCATTGTTTTCTTCTTTTCGACTACTGGAAAGGTGACATTTTCTTTGAGTTGAACCATAAAAAGAACAGAGGCCGTCTTCCATATGGCAACCCTGGAGGCGAGGGCAGTAAGGCCGGTGTGTCTGCAGAAGCATTCAGAGTGCGGGGAGATGGTACAGCTTTCACAGCTTTCACATAGATGTCCTGAGACCCAGATTGTCTCAACCCCGTCGCCACTGCTCTCCCCAATAGGAGAGTGGAAAACCCTGAAGAGAATGCTCATATTGGCAGTCAACCATAACGTTTTTGAGTGAAAGCCTTGTTTTTGTTTGGTTATTCAGAGCATCTCCAACACTGGCGTGTATATCTACTGTAAATGGGTGTTTACACATGGTGTTTTGTCGGCCTTGTCAAAATGGTGCTCTGGTTGTGAGGGTTTTGGCTCCACTAAATGGGAGAAGGCTGCTTTTATTTTCTGAGCAGATGGATGGTAATATTTACTGTTCTTCAGCACCTTGGCGGGATGTTACCCAAGCGTGTTGTCGGTACCGTGTTCCTACTCGTTCATTGGTTGATCAAGTGTTGTCAGACCTTGTGTTAATCCACATTATCCCAGTATGCATTCCTAATGTACATAGTGGTAAAGGTACAGCAGGATTGGGATGGAGTTAGAGTTCCTGACAGCTGTCTATGGTGTAACCCCCCCCCCCCCCGTTGTCCCTGTTCCCCAAAACAAAGTGGGCTGTGCTGGGGTACGGAGGGAGGGAGGGGCTGGGGCATCCAGGGGGCAGGAAGAGCATTTTATTATTTTATTGGAGCCACAGAGGTGGTGGACCTGGAGGTTGCAGTCTCTCACGCGTGGCCAGTACCTCTGTTTGTCGGGAGTCACATGCACACACACGTGCGCACCCCATGCACACCCCTCCTTGAGGGGTCTGACAGAATTTAACCAGAGCTTTTTCAAATGGTCTCTGCGACCACATCAGTTGGAAAGAAACGCAAGTACCTCTCACACCAAACCGAAAGCCACATCAAAGGCCAGTGGCTGTAGGGGCATCATGCTGGTCCCCTCAACGCGGCCGTGCTCAGTCCACCTTCGGCAACATATCTCCCAATACGATCCTTAGACCTCTCCGTCACAGTCAGGAGTCTTGAGTGTGTGAAGGTGCAGCAACACACACTGTATACCGACACACACACACACACACAGGCCTACTACAAATGTAAATCTGTACTTAGAAGGAAGAATACAAAGCAGAGATGGTCATTTTCAGATAAATAACCTCTCACGACATTGAGAAAAACAAATGTCCGTGCTGAGCTCCTTGGAATGCCTTACTGAAGATGTCATGCATCACATTGCTAGGCTGCACTGTCTGCACTCTCCATCGAGCATCTCTGGAGACTGGCTGGGGCTGTGTTTGTGACTGGGTGGTTTTCTGAAAGTGTGGTTTGCCAGGCTCTCTGTCTGAGGTCTGCGTTTGACAAGCCGAGGATTGAGAAGCATCTGGATGTTCTTGTATGCCATACTCAGCCATTGTCTCCATCTGCATTCTATACATGTATTGGAGAAGAAGGGGGGTTGGGTCTATAACCAAATAGGAGAGAGAATGTCATGCGTTGTCAGTTATCCATTGTGTACTGAATTGAGAGGCGTTACGCTCCTCGTTTAATTGTTAATGTATTGTCTATTATAGTGAGTCGATTTTGTTTGTTTTATAGTATTCAAGACCAGCCAATCATTCTTCCTGTTTCATGATGCTACTGTACATGTTGAAATCATTTTCCAAAGTATTTTAGATAACATTTAGCTTTTCACTTTTCCTGAAGCGAACGCTAATTGTGAAGTTTTGTTGATGGAGTTAGTACACAAGTGAACTCACAAAAACTTTACACGCGATGCATTGCACGCATTCTAGGCCAACAGAAATACTAAACAACAGCCCTAGAAATGCCTGTTAGACTTTAATAAGGAATTTGTTGTCCAAAAATACTTTACAGGCCTGTAATAAATTTGGGAAGCCATGAATGATGCCAATTTAGCGAGGAAATGGCAAACGCCAACATATTAAATGGTAAACATCGGCGCTGTAGGGTTGAAATGGTAGACTATGACTGCTTTATGTTTCCGTGAAGTGTCAAATGAATGATCGTAGGCTGTCCATCCAGATGTATTATTAATGAATTTGTGGACTGAAGCGATTGCCAGGTTCCTCAGCCTTTCTTTTGATCCCCACCCACTTCATATGACATATCTCTGCTGTGCAATGATATTATCACTGTTTGGAGTTGGCACATGCCAGAGGGAAATTGATTGCACCTGGATATAAAGGCCATGGCAGAGGAGCAAAAGAGAGAGAAAACAGGAGAAAGAAGGGTAGCGGGAAGGAGTGAGCGGGAGAGCAGGCGAAAGGGGTAAGGTGGAAGGGAGTGAATGAGGAAAGAGAGGGAACGAGGGAGGGGGGAGGACTGATGGGAGTTAGGGTTGTATTCCCCCTCAGACATTTTTGGCTGCCATATTGTCCAGCTCCTTCTCCCCATGATGTTTTGTTTTGGTAGGAGCTCAGAGAGAACTCTGGGAGCTAATGTTTGCAGCTTTAGGTAGTGAGGGTTTTCAAATCTGGACCTTGAAGCCAGTTCCACTCCATTTTTTTCATTGCAACCCCATAATTAGAGACCTATTTAGACCTGAGATACCAGGTGGGTGCAATTAATGATGACGTAGAACAGAAAACCAGCAGGCTCCGGACTTCGTAGGGTAAGATTTAAAGACACCTGCACTAGATCATGGAATTTCTCAATTCACTTGTGCACACTGTATTGGCATCTAGTCAGTATGGTCAAAACACCCAGTCAGACAATATCTGTGTTCAGAGTGTAGATATCTGTGTGGCCCTGGTTAAGTAGGCTCTGAGTGAGCCAACAATGTATAAATTAACCTCTCATTTTATGCTAATTGTGCTGTTTGCACCTAGTGACATTTCTGGACACTATAAATATGCTAATATAGCGACTTCATAACATGAAACATTACCGTGATGATAACATTGTGCCATTGGTAATATAAATAGCACTAATGATGAAAAAGGGACCAGTCATTTGGTCCCTTTTTTTCAACAGTGTCATATTGCTTCATTGACACCAAATAAGAACTTTGATTAAGACACGCCAATTGATCAATGGAATCCTCAAACATAATAAAAGAGTGTGATTAGCTAATAACTTCTTTAAATATTCCTTCCTCCAATAATTATGTGTGAACAGGGCAAAATCTCAATGCTTTTGTATACTGTATTTTTATAATCAATGATTTTCCAGGCAGAAATACCAATTTAACAAAACTGGAGGGCACTATACAGTTCTAATGTTAAATAGCTAATTATCATCAAAAGCTGTATTCATTCACCAATCCAGGCTTAAATATTTTCTGGTTTTGGTTGATGAAGGACAGTAAAGATGGAATTATGGCTCGCTAGTGATCAGTTGTTCTCTGGAGTGGAAAAGAGAAATAATAACTTGCTCTGGGAGGTTTTGTAGACAATAAAATATCATTATTTGATTCCAGAGACAAGGGGTTGCTATATCAACATCTTATTTTCAAAGGGAGTTACCCGTAATGAGAGACATTATGTTTTGTTTTGAGACAATCAAGAGAACTGGATGATGATGATGATGATAATAATGTTTTCAACTTCCACAGCGCTTTTCATTATAGAAAGTGCTCAAAAGGTCTTGACAAGAGCTCTCTGCCAGAGCAGCACCTTGTCCTCTACGCCATCCAACCACAACAGAGTTAATCTGGAGTGACTTAAAGACGTTGAACTTCATTACATTCAGACTGGCCCATTAAATGTTGGTATTGAAAGACCATGACCAGGGCAACTCCCCCAGCCTATGTTTGCTGTGTTGTTGGAAGGAAGTTGCGACATCGATTGCATTTTGGCCGTTTTCCTCTAAAGGTTGAACGTTCAGGTGGCTGATATGTGCGACATACAAACTGTTCAGTTGGTGCCACTTCTCCGTTTTGACCAATACCCCTGACAGACATTTCACAGTTCCAGATATCATCCACAACACAGTAGCTGTCTTCTAACACAAATAGTGCATCAGAAAGGCGTGCCATCTGTCTTTACATATGGTATGAGCACTGACTTTTCATGGCCACTGAACTGTGTCACTATCCTGTTGCAACTCTGTCCTGGCATGAGCCTCACCGTGGTTAGCCTGCAGTTGGATACCGTCTCTCTTCATATTGTACCATGTTGGAATTTGAGAATTCACCTCTAGTCACTACAGCATTTGGCTTTGGTACTGTAGATCTTGTCGGTTAAACCTAATTACCCATGATCACTCCTGAAGTTCAGCCTTATTGTCATCCATCGCTGAACCCAAGGGACATTTGGGCCGTCCAAAGCTTTCTAAGGCCGTCTATCTGGAGTTGTTGCGGTAAAACAAGGCCAAACATACAACTGGATATGATGAAATTGGAGAATGGAGAGCAAGAAGAACATTAATGTGGTGGGTGCAAATGTACCTGTTCATTTTAGGACACATTTACACCAACAACCTGGAAGCAATTAGGATTATTCGCAAGATACCAAACAACAGATTTGTATGTTGCCACATCTGGGATACGGTCCATGGACCTTTAATATACTGGTCTGCTGGTCCAACTGTTAAGCCACCTGCTGCCCCAAAAAACTAAACAGGTCAACATGTCACTTGTCACAACTTCCCTAATAGCACTGCTGTGCCTTTGTCACAGTGTTTCTTTGTCTCCCGATTTCAATCTGAATTTCATGAGTTTAAGTTTAACCTTAGCAAACTTCCTATCCACAAACTCTGCATATTTGCTGACACTCCTTGCTAGTTTTTGTCCCTGTTATATTTTTTTTATATGTATTCCTGCATCAAATAACCCATTATCATACAATTTAGGGTCAAATATATTTTGGTTTTCAAACTATGGTGAAACTGGTGAAAGGTTTTTTAAAGTCATTAAATGTTGGCCAGCACTGGATGCACCAATGATCACCACATTGTATGCAACATTCTAGAACATCTATTTCTATGTAAAAAATGTAGTGTGATTTCTCCTGCATTTCTTGTGGGTAGAGCACTCATAGCCTTTTGGCTATTGTCTAAAACTGTAACTTACACTAGGTGCAGCCTCAGTGGTCCCTGTAAACACACGCCGGAAGTTGCACAGAATTCTCACAACTTTTGAGTTTCCTCTCACCAAACTTTTTTTTAAAACGTATTTCTCACAGGGCCGTTTTATTTTGTATAAATGTTTTAAGTCAAAATGCTTATGAAACGTCAAGTATATGTGTAAATAAAATAACAATACATTTTTTATTAAATATTGAGTAGACAAGGTGTAGACAATCCAGTAGCCCAATTATCATTTTCACTTCTTAAAAAAAGCATTATTTAATCTAATATGCATGGTCACTATTCATTGTTTTACTCGTTGCATAAACAAAGCTTTATTTATTATAATATGCATGATTGCTATAAAATTGTTCTCTCATTGAATAAAAAAGCATTATTTTATCTAATATGCATGGTCGCTATTAAATCTTTCACTCATTGAGCTTTTGTTATGTCAAGTGGTATATAGGTGTGTAAGGAACAAACCACTTACTGAAGACTGGTCACACTTGCGTTTGTGTGATTTTGTCAGTTTCTGCTGTAACTTCGACATTTAGATGGTCTTTGCTGAAACAAACTTTTGCCTGCAGCCCATCTAGTCAGGAGCGGATAACAAATGACATTTTGCATCTTCAAACTGTTTAATTACAGTGACATTTTTCTCCCCTGGCGTGATACAGGACAGACGCAACATCGACTTGCACTATAGCAAAATCTATATTTTTTAACAAAGATCTCTAGCCACAGTTCTGCAGGAACATGTTGATAAGCAGTTTTAACATGTACGGATCATGTGCTGCCAGGTCAGGGTGTCTGACCGACAGAGCTGTGTGTTGTGTGGGCTGAGGCTGTGTGCTTGTGCCATTCCACTAGAAGCTACCTTTTCCACAAAGGCAACAGCCAGCTCTGATTTGTAATGCAGCTAATTAAATAGGGATAGTGTTATAATGTTCCAATGGCAGCCACAGTTCTCTGCCTCAGATTCTTTTGTTTGATGGCCAGGATGTTGCCAACAGGAAACAAGCCAGCAACGTCTTGAAATAATCTCATTTCCATGAGTCTAAAGACGATTGAACAACAGTCGCCTTTCAGTTATTGAAAAACAGTGGCATACTCACCAGAAAACACCGGTACGTTCTATGTTTTGGGATTTATCGGTTTGCAGAAGAATGCGGTGAAGTGTCATTTAGTAGAACAATTGGCTTGGAAAAGCACATGGTCTGACTGGAGGAGGATTTCTTTTACAGCCTTGCTCAGTCATTAGGATGAGTCCCTTTTCAAATCAATTAATGTGTTTTGGACAGACCTACCATGAGAATATGTAAAAATGCTATTCTTTAATCGGAGAGTGTGTGCGCGTGAGTGTGTGTGTGTGTGTGTGTCACATGCAGCACATATGTCAGAGCGACCAACCACTTCCTGTGTCAGTGAAGTTGTGCCAAGCTTGAGCTGTGGAGAGAAGCTGCTGACAGGCCTTCAGCAGACAGAAGGGTGGAAATAAGGAAGTGGTGATGAAAGAAAGGAAGAGCCACTCTCCAAACACTGATTAGTAACACTTATAGCACTGCACACTTTGCTCTTTTTTTATTCTTAGCCGGTGTAGAAATGGGATGGCGCGTGTCACTGGGTTACAAAAGATCACTGGGCTCGAGACTTACGCGAGGCCTTTAGCCTGCTCTTGCGTTTTAAAACATTGTTTCGTTTCTAAATATATTCAAGGTCTCTGGTTCACACTGATTGATCGCTCAAGTGCCACAGTGAAGTTGCCAATGCGTTTAAAAGTAATTCCTTGAAGTCCAGCAAATTTAGTCTCTGGATTTCAAGGTCACCTGTGTTCTGTCACTCTCGGGACGGGCCCGTTTTCTGACAGTTCAGTGCCGTAAACCTGCTTGCCGTTCCACTGTGGCGTCTGTACGGTTTGAAGTGAGATTGATTCTGGTGTTTAGCTGGTGCCAGAGAGAGTGCATTAAGTGAAGGGATGTGGCACCTCCCCCCAGTCAGCCCAAGAGACGGGACCAAGTCACCACCTGTCCTCAACCCCCGCCCTTCTTCGGCATTGTCACACACGTCCAAGATAAGCAATCGCCAGGGCCGATACACAAATAGGGTGCCGTAAGACCTGCCCCCCAGGCTTTCAAGGAGTGGCGAGTATCCCGATGACCCCACAACCCCTCATGCAGATCCAAAGGGTCCAAAGGATACCCGCCTCGTCAACTTGCATTGTCCACTTGTGGCTTTTCTCCCTGTTGTGAAGGTCATTTTTAGTGACAGAATAAAGCCTTGGCCATTAGGGACTGGTTGATGAATGACTGTCTGTTGACCGTTCCAGCCAAGCCCTGACCCCTCCGCCTCGGACCCAGGTTGACTTTAAGAAGCGCTCTGAACTGAGAATTCCACTTGGTCCAGCTTTACTGTATCTGTTTGCCCAGGGGCTGGTATCAGGCACACAGGATGCTTTCAGCTCTTATCTCAGGCTTTTAGGCTGACTGTTGAGTGCAAGGGCTCACCTCTGACCCCCAGCACTCCCCTCCATAAATTCCTTGCCCTCCAAATGCTGCAGTGGAAACCTTTCGGGTGTGTTGTTTGGTTAAAGAATCACTAACATTTAAACAATTTAACATTTAAGCAGTCTGGTTTGGTTTTGGCCATTCGGTTTTATTTGAAAAACAGGAAACAAATGCAAATGTAGTAATTAAAGTATCTAAGTATCATGAATGTATTTTACTGTTTATATTTCGCTGTATGTCGCCTGACTAAAAAGAAGTAAAAGGGATCTTTATGTCCGACTCTGTTAGCGCCATTTGCACTCATCCACTTCTGTGGATGCGCTCCGCTCGCTCTCCCAACTCTCTCCCCCTTTCCCCCTTAATCCATCCTTCACCCATTTCAACCTGTTGGTTTCCTATGGGGAAGAAGGGCGGCTCATTTTCAACCTCGAGGGCGCTAATGGCTTTGACGTAACCACCACGGTGTTAAGTTTACCTAGGCCACGACCCCGACCTGAACACGCTGGTTTCAAATGGACCACCCCGACCTGTACATGCTGGTTTAAAATGGACAACCCCGACCTGAACACGCTGGTTTAAAATGGACAACCCCGACCTGAACACGCTGGTTTAAAATGGACAACCCCGACCTGAACACGCTGGTTTAAAATGGACCACCCCGACCTGAACACGCTGGTTTAAAATGGGCAACCCCGACCTGTACACGCTGGTTTAAAATGGACCACCCCGACCTGAACACGCTGGTTTAAAATGGACAACCCCGACCTGAACACGCTGGTTTAAAATGGACAACCCCGACCTGAACACGCTGGTTTAAAATGGACAACCCTGTCGGGAAGTGTAAACCATTGATAATCTAAATAGGCATCTCTCACATCTATCTTATTTTAAAATTAGAGTATGTCTTAAATTCAAATTAACAAGCTATTATATTATTATTTTCTCATATGGATTATGGCAAGTCAGAAGGAGAGGTATGCACGAATACATTCTGTAACAAGAGTGCACTTTTTGTTTTATCTTATCTGTTATTGAAATAACTGCATTCTCTGCTGTTTGTAACAGATCTATAGTTTATAGTTATAGTTACGTTGAGTTTTTCCTTTTAAAAGTAACTGCCTAGTGTTTCAAGTACTTACAATATGAGTTAAATACTTATCCTTCTGAAATAGTTGTAGTTGTAGTAGTAATAGTAATGATATCTGTTTTTTGGGGAAGGATGGAGACGGATAGGCAAGGAGGGAGGTAAAGTTTGAGTTGGAGAGGGAATCTGGGAGGGAAGGAAGCAGAGAGGTAGGGGAGTCAGAGTGGGAGGCGGGGAAGGAGTCAGAGAGGGAGGCTCTGAGTGAGGCGGGAGACGGAGAGGGAGGGGGGTGAGGAGAGAAAGCGCTGCACTTGACTGCTCTTGACAATACTGCCTGCTGAAATGCACATTGATTCATTCATTACAATTCCTTATTAGCAAATCGACTGTCTCAACTGATTATCAAATTCAGCTTCTTTATTAGCATCAGTGTCTGGCTCCCTTTTCTCTCTGTTAGCCTGTCAGACGGCACATTGCCCAGGACCACCTAGACACTGTACGCTACAGCCGCCTTGAGGCCTCTTCATAAACCGTTCCACAGTAACAGAAGTTTTGTCCTCCACCAGCTCCACCCTAACCACACCATGGGTCTTAACTACAGGCATTAAACTGGCCTTGGGAGACATGGCCCCTGTTCCCTACAGATGTGACCATTGATTATTGGCTCAGATGGTGTGCTGTGAGAGCCAGGTGTTGTCTCTAATGAGAATTCCTGGACTAGATATGTAAATAGAAAAAATGGTTACATTGGTTTAGTTGCACCTGGGAGGTGTTTAAGTTAAATAATTAGGTCTTAGCTGCCTCATTGCATTTCCTCTTGGTTCATAACTGACCATAACTGTTGTTTACACACACAAACACACATTCAAAAATGCTCTTATTCATCTTGGAAAAGGACCAGAGCACATTCACAACACACAGACACACAACCAAAACTACTCACACATAGACACAGAACCTGACACACACACACACACACACACACACAAACCAAGACTGGATAACAGTGTAAATGATGGTTGACCCCACAGGAGCAGATGGCTATCTAGGTGCTGGGCCCACTCAATGGAAGGCTACTGAGAGCCCTGGCCGGGCTATGGGACCGGACTGTGTAGGGCTATTGTGGCCAGTGGCTTTGTCCAGATGGTTCACATACCTTTAGTCATGCTTGGGGTGTTGAATGCCCTCCCTCCGGAGGACTTCCAGCCTGGAAACAAGGCAAACATAAACATCCTTTCTTCCGTGCCACCCGAAAATAATCAAATGGAGGACCTATTCCTCAAAGGATAGAAGAGGGGGTTGGGATGAGTGAGAAACGCCCGTACACAAGAAAACCAAGTCCGGAAAACAGAAATTCTTAAAGTGGCCTTCAGCCACTTTAAAGTGGGTGACATTTTCTCTTTTGATTATGGCAGAAGATAACTTTTGATGTTATCTTAGCTGTTTTTCTGTCAGTACCGAAACGTTGATCTCACTACGGCACTAGCTTGTAGCTGCTGCTCCAGAGGAGAACGAGTTTATTGATGAACAAGCTTGTTGAGAGCAAATTGGTTTTCGCCCAACTTAGCTCCTTAGCGAAATTATTTCTTCAAAAATGCACACACATTTTCTCACTGAAGAAATGGGTTGATTTTAATGTATTTTTGTCAATTTCATGTGGGCTGGAAATACATTTAGGGTTTCTAAAGCAGAGAAATCCCTGGACTTGAGTCAAAGTGTTTCCACTGGCTTTGACTATCCTTCAGCTTTGTTACAAAACAGGGATGAAGAACATACTTTATAATTGTTTGTACTGCTGTTTATTTGAGTGGAATTGTTGCCTGAGTTTAGGTTAAGGTTTAACATAGGTCCTCAGCCCATCTTGGATCATTTTAGCATGACGTGATGCTCCAGAAGGTTATAAAGTGCCTTCTCACAGGAAAACCTCTTGATGGGTCTCCACAAAAAAAGAGTTGCAAACTAATGTGCTCATTAAAATGTGTTGTTGCTTTTAAAACAGTAATAATACCATTTGCCAATACATGTGTATTATCAAAACAACAAACAACAACAAAGCACTGTTGGAAGTGGAACTTCTTAGCAGCTGTCTTGTAAAGTGTGGTCTCTAACAGGAAAAGGTTCCATGACATCAGTCTTTATCTCAGAAATGAATTATTAGTGAAACTTAAAGTTTAGTTATATAGGGACATTTGCTGTTCAGAGAGAACTGTTCAATAAGATAGTTTGTTAATGTTTTTCTGTCTAGGAATTACATACAGGAAACAGTATGGTTGCCATAGCATTGTTGGACATGGTAACAAGGACTTATCCTATGTGGGTTTACTACAATAAAGCAGGATTTTGACTGTTCATGTTTTTGTGACTTATTCCAACTTAGTAAATGAGAGAGAGAACAATACTTGTTTAGGCAAACAAGTGCTGGAACATTTCGTACTTGGCTTCCATTAACTTGACCAATGACAGATGTCTAAATAAAAATGTGCTAATCATTGTCTAACACTCAGCTATGCATTAGCCGTCCTTGCAACTCTTCATTCTGTTTGCTTTGGGCTTTCAAAGTTGTGGTATGGAACCGTGTCTTCGTGGTTAAGACAGTTGTGGTTTTTGTTCTGTATCAGCCACTAACTTTCTGGTCTTTATCAGGGAGAGGGAGCCTCAGTTACAGCTTCTCATTGAGGCTGGAGACATTTCTGACATCCATTTTGACACCTATTTCTCTTTGTGATTTGCCCATTTGGGCCCCCACAATGGTGGGAAAACCGTTTCTGGACTCTTCATCCCACAACCCCCTCTTCTCCCTGGGATCCGGCTGTTGCTACGGCATCTGTCGGCACGTATCCGCCGCTCAATCGCTCTCTCAATGCGCCGGTTCCCTAACAGCTCAGTATCGCTCTTTCATTAATCAAAGACACTTCCAGTGTCCCATTACAGAAACACAACTACTCGCCCTGTCTGAAGCAGACAGCTCGCCAATTCATCTTCTGGGGGGAAAAAGGCGGCCTAGTGCCTACCTGTTCAAGCGAAGCTGTTAAGACCCCAGGAAGACCCTTTGAAATTGTTTTCTCTAGGTCAGACAAACAACAAAAAAAAGCTAAATTGCTTGTCTCAGGTAACATAACAGGGTTTTTATTTTTTTCGGCGGAGAAGGAGGGAAGGTTGGGGACATGTTTGTTAAGATGCTGATTTAAGTGCCGCTGGGGAGCTAGCAGCGCTAAAACGCTAAAGCGTCATGTGGCCGTGGCGCCCTCCCCAGAGTCTGGCCAGCACTAAGTACAGCTGTTTAAATCTGAACAGCACCCCGAGGGGAGAGCCTGAGTGGGCCGAAGCTATTGTGCAAAGAATATTGAAGAATTATGCAACACTTTGGGGAAACTTGTGCTTCATATCAAATAGCGAATTGGTTCCTAGGCGAAGGGAAGGGGAGGGGAGGAAAAGGGAAGCTACTGGTGAACTTTTCTAACTGATGAACCCAACAGATGTAGTTTTGACCAGACTATCAACCCGACCGATGTCCAGCGTATGAAACTGTGGTCAGATGCCTCTGCCTTCACGCGGATCTGTGTGGGGAAAAAACCCCAACCTGCTTTACTTTAGCAAATTCTGTAAAAGAGGAGTGAGCTAGTGCTGTGTGAATGAATATCGACAGCCTAGCCCACCCCCCCTCGACCTTGCCCCCACCCCAACCCACCCCTCCACTGAACCTCTGTTGATTTGATTGGCATCATTATGTGGAGCATGGCCTGGGCCTGCTGTTCCTGGGAGGCAAATGGAGACATGTAGTCGTGTGTGTGTGTGTGTGTTGAGTGGCAAAAAGGGAGTGTGAGAGATTCGTACTTGCTTGTCCGCTGGGCTATTAATTACCTATTCTGTAATGTGGCATCTGCTAGAAGACATGAGCATAGATTGGCTGCCCAGGCAGGCACCAACTCAGCCCTGCGTTGCTCAAGGACCCCAGGTGCGTTCTGCCGCCACGCTTATTGGATTCATTGTACATATGATTGATTCAAGATCGGGCTCTGTTCTTCTTTAATGACAACAAACAAAAGATAAAACGCCCCAGCTGGCGAATGTTTAACCAACCGCGATGACATTCGTAGAGGCAAACTTAATTCAAGTGGAAAGTAGAATATACTGCACGTGTACTGTTTTTGTGGGTCCGTCAGGAGAGAACTATTGTTTTCCTAATTACAAAAGGGACTGTTGTTTGGAATTGGCCGTCTCTACACTCGAGTAATACTTTTCTGTAATAAGCATTACAGTTGCGGAGTCTCTAACTCCATCAGAAAAGATGTTCCCCTCAATGGACCAAGGGACTTTCTTGCGGTTCAGCTGTGTGATTACAGCCAGGTGTTTCAATCCTGTTGGCAGCCTGCTGACTGACCTCTGGGGTGCCACAGAGGGCGACTCACCTTGGTTCACTGTTGCCAACAGTGGATATTTTGTACATAATTGCATTGTTTCGTCTCCTTGTGCTAGATCATCAACTGCGAAACTCGTCTTGGTTTTTGGCCACAGAATGTGCTCTCCCACCTGTCAAATACTTCCTGGTTCTGTGAAAATTGTGATGAGAAGCAGCATGGAAACTGGGAAATAAAACCCCAAAATAAATCACTCCATAATATGTAGATTAGCCCTGCTCTGATCCCTGTCTAGAAATGACTGTTGTGTCCCAAAACGAAGGCTTCAGAAATACTCCCACGCAATTTACATGTCTGTCGATCTTTTCCTATTCCACGTCCTCTGACCCTGTTGCAGTGTGTGTGTGTGTGTGTGTTGTTACCAGGCAGCCCGGTGTTTTCCAGCCTGCCCGGTTGTGTGTTCCTGCTGTGCCTGACACGTCCGTCTGGAGGCTGGCCACGCTGCTAGTTATTCCTTTTGTTAAGGCGTCCGTGTTGATTTCCCCCCACCGCCGCCTCGCCCAGCCAAAAGGCACAGCGGCAAGTGACTCACAGCAGCCGTATCGATTTCTCCTTACGCCTCTCCTTCTGCGCTCTCGCTCCCTCCAGCAGCAATTCTGCCCCCCCCCCTCCTCCCACCGCCACTACGCTGGCCCACACACACACACCTCACCCCTTTCCACCACCGTGCTGCTCTGACTGGGAAACCGAGGGAGCAGACTACCTAGACGGGTGTGTTGGTGGGGGTGGGTGGGTGGGTGGGTAGGGGGGGCATAAAACACACATTAGTGTTTGACACATTCATGTCCTCGATGATGTTTCCAGAAATGACTGGGTCAGGGCCAGCCTACTCTCCGACTATGGGGCGACCCCCCCCCCCCCCC
>JACXGK010002636.1:9540-38089 GCA_016801125.1 Novumbra hubbsi | reverse complement strand
GTTTAACAAACACCATGTGCCGACACATTATCCACAGCTCAAGCACCCACTTTGTGACACTGAGAATGTCGCTAGTCATCGGACACAGCGTCAATAGCTTATGTTTCAATGGCCCCTTCACATGTATGTCAGTATGGAATAGCATGAATTCAATCTGGCTGACATTCCTGGCGTCGCCCGGCACTTACTGGCGACTGTCTTTTTGCGCCGGCAGACTTTTGCCGTCAGTCGACTCGATGTCATAAAGAGCCTCCAGCGGCGTTGGTGACTGGTGGCGACTCTGCGCACGGCGGTCACTGGGTTTAATTTCCCCCAATCCCCCCGCCTCGCCTAGACGGGAGAGACTTGTCTACTGCAGTCGCCGGCGTGCTCCGGCTGAGCTATTTGGGACCTCGCGGGCGCTTTTGGGAACCAGGCGTGCGGAGAATGACAGTGCAAATGCCTTGCAATTGGCTACCGCCGCGCCACTGCCACCTGAACCTCCCCGAGCGACCACGAGGCACAGCTACCGGAGGCTGGTGTGTTTTACACACACTCACAGTCACCCGGGTCGGCTGTGTCACAACATTCTGCCCCGGCCCATCTGAAGTCAAAATAACAACTTCAAAATGGGCCATTGTAAAAGCTAAAAGGCTGTTTTCTGAAAACAATTCTTTGGTTTTGTTTTCTGCGCTCGGCTGCCGGTTAGACTGTCTACTGTAAATCAATTCGGGACTCGTTGCACCACATTTGTACAGTTCCAGCCCGTACAAATGTCAGCATTTCGTAATCGGGGTCATACCGCGACTGTGACACTGATGATATGAGGCCAGTCTATCCGGAATAGAGAGACTGGTGAACAACATCTAGAATAGCGTCGCATAAACACTCCGGCTTCTCCCAAAAGTTTTCTCACCATTTAGCAACAAGCTTGTTTTGTTGGAGCCGTAACGCACAGGTTGTTGCGGTTCCGTGTCATATTTCTGGATGTAACAGGTGCTGGCACTCGTTGTGCCTGCGCTAGAGAGAGAGACGCGCGCGGGAGAAAGGGAGATGAAAAGAAATCTCCTCTATCCCTTAAGCATCGTAGACTGTAAACGGCAACACTCAAGAGGGAACAAGTATTTGATGTCGTCTGAACCAGGAATAAATTAGAACACGGTAGCGGCACAGAGGGAACGTTGCCTCAGCCAGCCTCCTCTTGTCTCTCCTTTTTGAAACACAACCTAAAGTTAGTCATCCTTGAGGTTCCTGCCACTTGATGGAAGGTGATGCTCATGAATAATGCATAGCGGAGGGAAGACTCAGTCTGGATCTTTTTATAGCCCGGGCCGCGCGGCGCTCCAGCTGCCTCCACACCGCTAACCTCTCAGATCTGAGGGATCAAGGACCGGGAACGGAAGACAACAGCAACATAACAAACTGCGACAGAAAACGACGACGTCTATTTTAGGACGACGGGTGGCAAAGAAAATAAGAGCCTGGCTGCTTTTGAAACAAAACAGAAAGTGTGTGTGTGGGGGGGGGGGGGGCTCTGGTAGCGTTTCCAGTGAAACCCGTGGGCGGGCGTGTAGATGTGGGATCTGTAGCGTTTTGCCGTTCTTTTCTTGGCTGAAATGGGGTTGGTCGAAACGCGGTGCTCTGAGGCTCTTGACTAAAGGACGAGGACACTGTCATCGCGTGTCAGTGAATGTCAACCATGGCTTTAATCTGAGGACACGGGTCTTTGTGTCTAGCATGCATTGGAAACCATGCTTTATGGATGCAGAATATAGGTACCCTCTAAAATCCTCTCAGATTTCCACTACGGTTGAATCAAGTGTCGTATACCTTTTGGAATAAACGATTTAGCACAAGGAATTGGAGGGTGGGGAGGGGGTGAGGAACTTCAAATAGGTCGGTTTAAAAGTGGGTGGGGTTTTCGTGGTGAATCCCTGCTTCTAAGCTTGCCAAAAGATACAGGTATAAAAATGGGGATTAGGCAGAAACACTGTTTCTTTGCCCAGGTATGGCAATTACGAGTGTCTGCCCTAAGCCGAGATCCTGTACAGAGAGAGCCCCTGTGTGGGATAATACTCCTCCAGTGTTGCCTGTTGACTCCTCAGAAAAGAGGTTTTAGCCCGGGATAATGAAAGGAGCGCTGTGTCGTGTTCGCTTGAACAACATAATTGAGCTTTGTTCATTGCCTGCAGCCCCCCCCCCCCCCCCCCCCCCCCCCCCCCCCCCCCCCCCCCCCCCCCCCCCCCCCCCCCCCCCCCCCCCCCCCCCCCGCCAGTACACCTCCACTGTCCGCCGCTCCGTGCCTCTTTACTGCCAGTCCACAGGGCGAAGCCTCTCCCAGACGTGTTCCAGCTCCTTTTAAAACCCCCGTTTTGTACCCATAATAATGGCAAAGACGGCGATAATAAGGGCTGAGTGTGAATGAGGATTGATTAGTGCGCTTGGTGTTGAGCCCACCACTGGCGCTGATATTAAGGGGCAACAATTAATTTGATAGCATGCCACCATTTCCAGAATTATCCATGGTTATTAAACAGACATCTCCCCTAATGCTTCCCTGATCCCTGATACCCCCCCCCCCCCCCCCCCCCCCCCCCCCCCCCCCCCCCCCCCCCCCCCAAACACACACACACACACACATTCCCTTCACACATTTTTGGAATTTCCTATATTTTTCGTTTTTTTTTTTTACCTGAAGAACATTGTCTTGCCGAATCCGTCTCCTCACCCCAGGCACATTGGCGAGAGGTAATCTTTGGGTATTATAAATAACGGTTGTGTGCCGGGGGAGGAAAGGCAGGGGCACTCGCTCCCTCCCCGTCGTCTCTCTCCGCCCGCCTGCTTGCTGTTTGGCCATGCTTGGCACGGAGCCGGCAGCATCCGTGTGTGGCTGGAATTCATATGAACATCTCGCTGCGGGGGGGGGGGGGGGGGGGGGGCGGCGAGTCATTGATATGTGCAGGACGCCTGATGAACAGCCCGCGACGGCGAGCGTTGCGCCAGCCCCTTGATATATTTGGATTGAAAAAGAGGGGCGGGGAGCACAAAACAAAAGAATAGAGGATTAAAATATGGGATGCAATGGCAGAGAAAGAAGCTGGCTTCTGACCTGTTGCTTACTCTAGAACACACACATACCCCCCCCACACACAAAAAAAAGACCTCGGAAACGAGCTCTCATAAGCATTTGGCAGTCTGTTGCCAGATTAGACTGTGCGTGCGATCAGGCCGACCCAGGTCTGGGCTATTAAAAATAGATGTGGTGTTTGTTTTTTGAGTGCCGTTACAAGCTTTCCGTTTGCTTTTCTGTATCACTGTTTTTAGTTTTTTTTCTCCCTTTCTATCCTTTTGTTTTATCGGGCTCCAATTTCCCCCTCGCGCTGTCTGCTGCGTGGTTTGAGTGGCTCGTCTGGTTCTAATGGGCTGGAAATGCCTGCGAAAAAGACCCGCGCCTCGCCGCACGGCTCTGGCACTCCGTGAAAGAAGACCGAAATAAAAAAGGCCAGCGAAGCCAGAGGCATCTCGTAGCCACTTATGGCTGCATTAGGATCATCCGCTGATGTGTCATCCAGCCGTCTCGCATTATTACAGCTTTAGTTCACAATGGCGATGGTGGGGGGGGGGAGATCGGGGGGTCACGCATGTTGCTCCGTCGGCCGTGGGATGATGTCGGCTTCCTTCCGTATCATAATGTTTTCCCCTTGCACGCGCCACTCTGGTCAATTAAGACGAATCCCCCGCATGCTAATGTTTTGGCAGGGCGGTGTCAACACCTGACGGAGGTCTCTTCTAACCAGAAACCAGAGATGCAAATAGATGGACAGCTCGCCCCTCCCCCCCTGTTCTTGCTGCCACATCGGCTTGGCCCCCTCTTTTGACAAAACCCCCTCATCTGGCTGTTTGTGCACAGGGCATGGACGGCATGTAAGCTTCTAAGGGCTGCAAATGAGAGACCCTCCAGATTGGAGAGCCGTAGGGCTAGCCCCCCAGAAACGCCTCTCAGACCCCCCCCCCTTATTCCCAGGCACATTGAGAACAACACTCTTCATTCATTTCCCGGTGACCCCGCCCCCTCCTCGCGTGCTTGAGTGTCATCTTGCGTTGTATTCAGATCGCTGGCGAGGCGGAAGGACAGACGAGATGAACAGGTGAGAAATAAAAACATGGCGTTGAAAAGGAGACGCTTGTGGCAGTGTATTCTTTGGGGGGGGGGGGGGGTTGATAAGGTGACATGTTGTTTTGAAAAAATGTATTAGTCGCTTTCCAGGATGTAAAAGCACCTTTCAGCTCCTTCAACAGCGCAATATCAATAAATAATCAGAAGTAAGACAGTTGTATGTATAGTAATAGAATAGTAATTTACACATGGTTATCCAGTATAAATGATGTGTTCACATAAAAAACGTATTGCCTTGGTCGCGCAGTTTAATGCAACGTCGCATGTATGCGTTTGTGTGCAGGTTGTGTGTGTATTGCTGTACAGGTATGATGTTTGTGTAAAGTCAGTGCGAATAGTCTTTCATTCTCAGTGGTATTGTTTCTGGGGTTTGCTGTTTATCAGTCTGATGACCTGGGGGTAGAAGCTGTATCTTTTCAGACATTGATAATCGTGATTGGAAGACTTGTTGGTTCTTGGTTGTGTCTCAATACTTGTTAAAGACCAGCTTAAATGAGTATCGGAAAGGAAATTACTCTGAAAAAAAACCCAAATAGCTAAGACCTGCAAAATTAGAATGTTGTTTAAAGCATTGGACCGTATACTGGTCTCATTACATGACAGATCCATGGTTCTATTCACCCTAATTTTGTCTATCCACAAAGACTAGTCACTCGGGTGCTTGGGCGTCCTTCGTGCTTGGGCTTTCCTCAGACGATGCCTAGAGGAAATTTCTTATAGAATATTGGGATTTTATTCATGCATTTCTTTGATTATTCATTTGCTATCCAAAACAATTACCTGAACCATAATGTGATGTTTCTGTCATTGTCATAGCAATTCAGTTGAGCACACAGTTGTTTTAGTGGTGTTACGAAGGGTCATTTCAGTAGCTTTTTAATGGTGTCATGTAGCGGGGACCCCTGCGTCAAGGGCCGCCCCCAGACAGAAGAACTCTCCGGCATGATATAGAGGCTGCGGGTTCCGCTGGCGAGGGGAAAAGTTCCGATTTATACGAGGCCCGCTGTTACAGCTCAATAACACAGGCCTGTAATCTACTCCTGTTTCAAACTCAAGCCTGATTTATGAGCCAGCGCGCCACTCTAGCACCCCAAATGAGGTGTTCAGCATATGTTTTGTTGACATAAATTTTAAATTTATTGCCGTTGTCAAAACTGACGGTTGGAAAAAGTCCCTTATTAACTGAGTAAATGGCTTGAGAGACTTTTATGTCAGCTTCCTTAATGACTACAGTCAGTCTGTTTGAAACGAGCCCCCTCTTACACCCCTCTAACACACTAACTCTCATACACACACACACACCCACCCACACACACATACACATACACCCACACACACACTACCCCCCCCCCCATCTTTTGTTTCTATAACAGAGCAAGTAAGCAGCTGGCTGCGGAGGGGAACCTAGGTGTGGGAGTGTGTGTGAGTGTGTGTTTGCGTGTGGTCATAGGGAGGGAGTTAGTCTATTGGGGACCGGGAGCCGGCTCAGTTCACACATGGGGAAGAAAGGGAGTGTGGCTGTTACATCTGGTAGAGGGGTCAGAGCTCTTTGGTCAGAGAGTAGAACTTGTAATAATTGCTCGGTCAATTCGGTCTTCCCTCTTGGTCCACCGCCACCCACCTCCAAATCATCTGCTTTTTATCCAGGCTAATGGACCTGCCACCAGCACTGTGACAGAAGGCTGTTAGTACAACTCCCAAGGAAGGGCAGTTATACTGCTGACCGCTGCCTCTGTGCAGAATCACCAGCTAGGACCTTTGAGTTTCCAATCAAATTAACTAACTGTGAAAAGACATGATCTCTCTCTCTCTCTTTATATATTGATATATATATATATGTGTATATGTATATATGTGAATGTATATGAGTGGTTCTTAACTTTTGACTGGTGATGTATATATAGAAAACTTTTTTCACATTAACTGGTGTACATGGTACCAAGCTAAGCTATTGTGTAGATATTCTTAGCTTCCCCAACAGAAACGCCACACTAGTGATTAGTCTGTGACAATAGCGATGCTAGGGTGCTCAATTGCTCAGCCTTAGTTGGTGAGTTCTCCTTAAGTCCCTTAGCCAAGACCAGATGTAGCATGTTGCACCATTCTCCGGTATCCTAAATTTAGATCTCTCTGTCTGACACAATGTCTTGTGGAAACACCATCTGGATTGTATTTTACAAAATAAAACCGTTTAGTTACGTGTTGCCATGTGTTTGTGTTGCCATACCAATTTTTGTACTTGAGAATGTCACGGAGGTCACTTCCTTTCGCCACTAAAATGTCCTGTTTGGTCGAACCGATGCATCCCATGTTCTTGTCCGTTTGTGGAGTAGGTCCCCTGTTAGATTCAGCTCTCTCTCCTCCCTCCAGATGGACAGCAGCCTCCTGTTTCCCACACCTCCCTCTGCTCCGTCGGTACACTCGCTTCTCTCTCCGAAACCCAGGCAGTCCCCTTAATAAGTTCATCTATTCTTCATCCTCTTTCTGTACCGGGGGACAATGGCCAGATTGAGGGGCTACAACAAAAGCCCTTTGACAAGCCCTCCTGGAGTGTGTTCCCTATCAGTAAGACGTTAGTCAGGGTCCCCAAGGTGCGTGCACCCCTGGGGTTTTCCCGGCTCCTGTCTCCTGCCATTGCCGTTCACCTGTCTTAGCCTTCTGAAGTGGACCCTTTTATTTTGGGGGTCATTTACAGGCCTTTTTAATTACTAACAGCTTGCCATTACTAATGGCTGTGCTGCATCATTCTTCCTTCTTTTTTTTTGAGAGAGATCTCTCCTCAAATCCAACTCAGACTTCAGGATTTCTGCAGGTTTTTTCCTAGTTTCTCATTTTCTTTCTGTCTCCCTCTCGTCCCATCTTTCTTTGTTTATTTTTCCTTCCCCCCCCCCCCCCCCCCTCTCTTTTCAGTCGGTCCTTAAAACAGTTTTCCATCAATTAATCTTCATTAAAGTAAACCCAGACATCCTGGCTTAATGACTCTTGCCACCATTGTCACAAACGGCCTGGAGCTGTGAATCAATTTTGATTTGGCGTATGACAATCAATCGTCATTTTTCTCCCCTACATCCTCTGCTCTTTTGTGAAACGTGAAGATGGATCGCTGTGTCGAGTATGAGAAGTTCAGCAAATCTTTCTATCAAGGGTATTGTTTCCGAGAGAACTCGCATACTAAGTCAGTTGTTTCCGTCATCTGTTTTGATAGCGAGACAATCTAGCTTGAAGTGTTCTGATTATCACTTCATTCAGGCATACTATGCAGGCTACATAAAAGTGTTTCCTCATCTGAACATAAAAGTGTACAACTATTTTGGTGCTCACATACATTTTTACATGACTTTTCTCGCAGTATTCAACACTGTTTAGTGAAATGTCTTGTATATGTGCACAAGAAAAAACGCAAAAACTCAAACATATGCCTTTGTTTCCCTGTCTGAGGCATGCGTCTGGCACTGAGGTGCAAACAATGAGCTTATTACTTTTCTGGGAACAATTACAGAATGTTGCAAGCATGCTAATAAAAACATATTTGGCTTACCACTCTTAACAGATTGCCAGCGTTCTTTGCGCCAGTCGATGTGCTCTGGCAAGGCCCGCTTAAGCAAGAACATCAATAAAACAATAAAAGGGCTTACCTGTTAGGATGGTTTATGGGGGGGTAGTGACCTGAATGTTGTGTTTTAAAGCACTGCGTTGTTTGAAGTCATTCTGTGTGCTCGAGTGATTGTGTGTGTGTTCTTAGCTTGTTTTCTCTTAGCTTCCCTCAAGGAAGCTGTTGTGAAGCTAACGTGGCCTATGCTTCCATGTGTTCTCTATCTCTGTCTGTGTGCCTCTCCACTTAAGGCAGGGATTATTTAAAGTTCTCGGGGAGCTTAGCGAGGCTATCTTCCAAAATGTCGATTGTTTGCCAATTTGTATGTCTTTTAATTGCTTCAGAACGGATTCTGAAAAATCTGTTCAAACGCTAGTTTGGGCTTTGCAGCTGTTTAGGGATTTTACAATAAAGTGAGTTTTCAAGGTTCATAACTTGTCTCTTTCCAGTTGAAGGCTGTTGAATTTTGAAGGTTTTCCTCAGTTTATTTTTTGGGGAAGATTGGCTTTAGTTTTGTTCCTAACTCTGGGCCACAACCATGTCCTGCCGTTCTGCAGTTGGTTGGATGCCTGCACTGAAATCTACCAAACCAAGTTATTTTGTTAAAGGAGACCTTCTCTTACCAAGGGTCTTGACAGATGAGTTCAATAGGAATTGACAGATGGATTCAAAATCAGCATGGTGTCCTTAAGGACTGCAATGTTACCCAGCTGTCTTGTACATCTGAGTGTACTTGTGTTTTCATTTCGTACCTTATTATTATTTAGTATCTGAGAAGCAAAGCATGCGATAGTGGATGGACATCATCGTCATTTAGAGCTACAATAGTACCCAGAGATGTGGCCAGCGATCCTACAGGTTTCTTACAAGAATGTATGTCTGTGTGTGGTGTATTAGGAATTCCAGACAGTGTCCTGATGATCTGTGTCTCCCTCATCTTTAAAGGAAGCTGCACAGTGGAATGAAGACCTATGGCTGTGAGCTGTGTGGGAAACGCTTCCTGGACAGCCTCCGTCTTAGGATGCACCTGCTGTCTCACTCCGGTAAGAATCCACACTTCTGGGTCTTGTATGTGTACATTCACAAGACCGTACGCTGTTATGCGTTTAATCCTTTGCATCATCCTTCACAACACAGAAAGAAACACAATATTAACAATATTGCCACAAAAAGGCCTTTGTTTTCTTTTCATTTGACACTATAGGTGGTTTGGGTATTCTGAGCTAGTTTTACATTGAACATCACCACTCCAAGGATAATATTTTTTATTTCCGCCTACTCAGGCTAAGTGGGTGATGGTGTTTTTTGATTGACTGGTGCTGGAAGGTCAAAGTTGAATTCATAGAAAGGGAGTGTGATACATAATAAATGTATGCCCACTGCTTAATATATCTTACCTTTCCATTTCAGGGATGTAGTTTATATGCCAGTGGCCACAGTATGCCATGTTCTCTGCATTCTGGGTACTGAGCCTGTATACTTCTCTGTGAGATGGTTAACATACAGATAACCAAGATGAGACTCCACATCATAATATAAGACATTTTCTACTCCATCACTGCTTTTCTTTCACACAAGTACGTGTTGATTGTTTATTTAGTCAACGTATCTCTCTTGTGTTTAGTCAATGTCATGTTTCACTTAAATGATGCCACTTCAAATTGACTTCTTTCCATCTGTCACTACTTTCATTTACATACTCAGATCATGTTGATGTTCCCTCTGAAATTCATGATAGAGTTCATAATATGTTAAAAGAATTCATGAAAACAACAATCGTAATCAACTGAGCTCTGGATATGATATTAAAGCTTGATGTAGAGACACATTATGTATGAAACAATCCTAAAACAATCTACTTCGGTTTAAATACAAGCATCATCAAACATCACATTCATTTGACCTTTTGAACAAGCCGGCTTACAGTTCCATGTGCTTTTTCTTCCTTTTTTAATGTTTCATTTGGTTTGCTCATGTTAACTCACATCTCTACTTTAGAGTTCACATTACAGAGTTTAATATTAGCTGTACCTTGTACCAGTAGGATGTCTAAAGTATTTCAAAATTGAGTGAATATATGAATGGCCAAAACATTCTATATTTCCGCATAACAGTTAGTGGCATCAGCATTGCCTGGCCCCATTGGTGAAGGTCCGAGCGGTGGTTCTAGCCGTATCACAGTCACGTAATTCAACACAGGTCCAGGTTGACACTGGCTATGGACAGCCTGTGGGTTCTGGGCCTACTTACCCAGTTGGGTTCTCTTTATTTTTTTATTGGACCTCTTTTTTTTTTATAGGGAACTGAACTCTTCTCCTGGTGCCTTAAGTGCAGATGGTTTATAAAAGGTCTGTAAAAGCCATGGGACACTGGGTTCCGTGTTGGGGGACACAGGCTATGTGTGGGTCTCCCCTTACCTCTCCAGTTGTTAGCGTGTTTCAAGCTCCGGCCCATCAGCACCACATATGACGCCGGATTTTACAACATATCACCGTGTTTCTGGAAACGCTACAGTCAGTCAGGTGTTGTTGGTTTCTGTCCCATTCTCAGTAAATTACAGATGTCATGGCACCCTTTTGAGTTCTCCATCAGTTGTTTGCAGACATTTCTAACAAACAAATAATGTTTCTCACAATTAACGTCAGAGTCTGGTGCTTAATGTTGGAGTCAGGACGTGGCTGGGCTTTTGATTTGCTGCCGAGGAGGCTCTCCCTCCGTGTTGTGGCCAGGAGATGAATGACGCCTCACGCTGTGCTGGCCAATTGCCTCTGTGCACAACTCAGCATGGTAAATGCCTGCTTTAAGGAAATATTGTTTATTTTAGAATTCCCTAGCAAATCACCACAATGACACACTTACTAGTCACAAGAAGAAACACAAACCGCAATGTTCGACATCCACAATAAAGGTCTGCTTTGGAGCTGCCAGGGAAATGGCTGAATACACCAGTGTAATAGATCCAGTTCAGGACGAGAACACAAAACAGCACACCATCCCAGCCTCCCTTGATTGAAGAGTCCTGGAGCCCAAATGCCCCGACTCTATTCCGCTGTTATACTCAGCAGAGTGCCTCGTATCGCCCACCGCCACCTCAGACAACTCTCGCTGTGACTGTAAGACTGCGTGTAATCGAACAATCCTTGAGTGAATAATTATTGCACAGTGGAAGTTTTTAAAATGAGTATGGATAATCCTGGGCTCAGACACTTCTCCTTGCCTCAGAGAAACACTTCAAAAAAGGGTTCTACTTGCGCTCGCCAGTGGAAACAGCTCTTCAGCACCAGGGCTGCATTCTAAAGGCACATCGGCTTGGCCTTAGTTCCCCGGCCTGACTGAGTACACATCTGGTCCACAACGTAACTAACCAAGTCATCTAGTGGTTGAATTGTCAGAGCTGGGTCATGGCGAGCACTTAAATTGAAGTGGTTACTAAATGCTCCCCACAGGTGAAGGAGTGGGTAAATACTCTGGGTAAATACTCTGACTTTACAAAGATGCCGGTTCAAATTCTTGGTCACCCGGCGAAAGCATTCTCTTTATTCGTAAGTTTTCAGGGAGGGGCAAGCTAACAAGGAAACGGCATACACGGATGGCGTTGCGAAGACACAACTGCAACCGTCTTGCCTGCCTCTTCGCTCGCGTTTTAAACTCTAGGAAGAACCGCAAGAAATGAGTGAAGGATGTGGGCAGTGTATTTTTAGCTCCAGCTCCGAACCTTCCGCGAGGCTTGACGTACAATACCAACCTGTGCTGTGTGCATATCAGTGTTGACTCACTGGGGCTTTGGTCTGGCGTAAAGCAGACAAGCGCTCCTACCCAGACAGCGACAGTTAGGGGGAGATGAGCAACGAGCTGAGGCCCTTTGATTTTTATGTTTTTTTTTTCTCTTTTCTCATCCTGGGCCCGGCCTCAGTACGTCTCGCTTTTTATCATCCCTGTCTCTCCGAAATGACACCTTTCAGGCCCTTGCGCCCTCCTCCACCCCCTCCACCATTCACCTTGGTTCAGACGTGCAGAGAGCGGGAGAGACGGAGGGAAGTAGGGAGGGAGGAGGAATGCTCGTTGGTATGCATGGTGTAGTGCGTGTGCCGTCACTGCGCCTCCCCTCTCCCTTCCGCCAGTGTGGCCTGTCTCTCTCTCTCTCTCTCTCTCTCTCTGTCTCGGTCTCTCGCTCCGTGTGCTTGTTTTCTCTGGGATTGGCTGCGTGCCAGTCTGGGCTCCCTGCCACAGCCCAGGGTACAGTATGTACAGTCAGTCTTGTGCCAGTTTTTTTTTTTCTTCTTCTCAGTCTTTGTTGTTTGTTATGAGTGGGATTATAATATTTATGTTTTTGTATTGTCTGTCGAGCAGTCAGGGTTTTTGTCGTGGCAGCGGCTGAGTCATAGAGAGTTACTGTTGAACGTCGGAGGGCTTTGCTGGTTGTTTAGGACCCATACAGTCAGCTGTCCGCACTAGGATGTTATTTAGGAGCAGCATGTGCCAGTGTTTTCCCCCGCTGTTAAGGTCACCGTGGCCTGGAAGCCGGCGATGGGGAGGCAGGGCCGCATGGATGAGGAGTGACTCAGCTGTTTGGGAACCGGAAAACAACATCAGGCCCTTTCAGAGATTCTCTGTTATCTCTGTTAATGAAGTATCAGGGAATCGTCTTGGGAGTAGTTGACATAGTTACATTTGGAAAAGCACATGGATACTTTCATAATGATTTCCCTCTTCCCAACCATGGCTGTTCAGGCTCAGTGAGCTGACAAAATAGGCACCATCAAAGCAAGTTTTTTTTTTTTTTTATCTCAACGTATTTTCTAGATTAAGAAGTACTAATCCTCTGTTTACAGAACATAAACAGCCAAGAGTTAGCAGATTAACCAGCTGCATAGGCCATGAAGTGGCAGAAATGAAACGCACTGCTAGCTTTGGTTAGATTACTAAATTGAACGTTCGTATAGACAGACATGCGGTACACACATGCTTGACAATAAGTATAGTAGACACACACACACACACACACACAGACAAGACACACACAGGCCCATGTGTGCACGACGACCAGACTTTCATGGCTGTGTCATTAGCACGTCAGTCCAAACCGCCCCGGCCTGATTAAGTCTGGGCTCTATTCTCCAGAGAGGCCCGGCTTTGGACCTCACTTGACTTCATTAGCTCAGCCGTCTGAGCTAGACTAGGGAGCAGCCTAGGCTGTGTGCCCCCCTCCCTCGCCACACACACCTCCCAGCCGGCGAGAGACCCCCGCCCGGATCACATGATACGACTGCCCTGGCACAGGGAAGCATGTCCAAGCTGCTGGAACATGACAGGACAGCTTGACTCCACCACTCAAAGGTCATGTGTGTGTACTGTTTTATCACTGGGCCACATTATCACTCTCACTGACTTTTCACGATGACTACGAATATGTTGGAGCCAAATTTAGTTTGCCTGCCCCAGCCAGGAAGAGGACTCAAATGTTTTGTTCGTCTGCGCTAGCTTTGCCATTTGTCCCCACAGCCTCAGCCGCAACTGGTTAGCATTGTCTCTCCGGTTGGTATTAACCTGACTGGTTACACCCTTAAAACATGCAGTTATCTTAGACCAGCTCCATACCACCAAACAGCATATTAACCTTTCGGCATCTATAGGGTGGCCTTTATGGAGCAGAAAACCTATATCTCGGGCCTCCCAACCTGGCGACCCCCCCTACCTCAAGTCAACCCTGACCTAACCAGCTTGTAAACTCTCAGTGCACCTGACTGCCACCTGCTCCCTGGTTTCTGTGTGCGCACCATATAAATGGCTAAAGCATTAAGACATAAAACAGAGGAGAGTGGAGAACAGACAAAGATGTAGGTGGGGGTGAGGAGAGAAAATGCTAATGTTTTCCCCTCTGCCCCCCCTTTCTCTCTGCCTCTCTCTCTCTCTCTATATATATATATATCTCTCGGTTTTCTCTCTTTCTCCCCCACCCGTCTCCCTGCCATCGGAGCGAAGCCGCTTGGCCCAGCTCCAGCTCTTCCCTCGGAGTGATGACATCATGGTTGTGCCGGCAGGTCTGGATGTTCTGCCAGCATTCCAGTGCGTTTATGATCGCTCGCAGATGTGTGTCCAGGAACATACTGTACCCAAACCAGAGATTAATGAAACTTGACTGCCTTCCAACCCACATATTCCAAAATAGAGAAGGGCCGTGCCAATCGGGACACAGAGTGGTGGGGGGGCGGGGGTCTTGTGGAGAAAAAGCTCTATTAGAAGTGTCAAATTAAAATAAATACAAAAACTGTTCGAAATGCCCGGTGATTTTCATGTACAATTTTTTTTTTACAACAGCTGACACCGTAGCCAATCACCTCTTCTCCCTTCCTTCCTCTCCTTCCTCTCAACAACTCCCTCCCTCCTCCATTACATTAGCACAGGATGACAGACAGCGGGGGATAAATGGGCCGAGCTTCTGTCTGGCCGCGTGCCCTAACTACTCTCTGGTGGTTTAAACCCAGAATACTTTCCCTGACCTGTTGATGTACATTAAATCCCTATTTAAAACAACACTTGAATTATGTGGGGCATAAATCTGCCTGCATTATAATGGTCCAGGAGAGATGATTGGGTCGCTGCCTATAATGGCCTCAGTAATTGTCCTGCAACTTTACTCCTCATCAAAAAGTGCTTATGGCTTCTTTTTTCATTTCAACGTACTGTTTCACTCTCAAATGCAGAGTGAAGGGAAACCAGTTAAGACCTTCATCCATGTGGAATGGGGCTTAACTGGAAATAATGTTCCCTCTGTAAACGGTGCCCTTTCAGCCAGGACTCGATGTACTACCTACAGTACCTGGCTGCACAGCATATGCCTCTGAAAGAGGGATGGTGATCCCAGGCAGTTCGATATGTTACTGGTAACGCCTTTGGGTGTGAGTCATCTGTCTCAATGACAGCACTGTCTAGGTTTTCTTTATTTGCATGTCATTTAAAATCTGCCCGACACATTTCACATGTTGTTCGCATCGGTTAGATGGCTCATCATACAAGCTGTGCTCGTAAACAATAGCTGGCTGTGGCACGTTAGATGCACAGTCTGACAATGAAGTGAAAATGAAACTTTGAGAAATGTTGGCTTGTGATGAGCATACAAAGGCTCTGGTGTGTCACTCAAAGCCCATCAATAGAGGTGCTACGGTATTGGTGTTATGGTAGTAAATCAATAATACATGTTAAACTGCAGCTTGCTTTTCTAAAAACCTGTGATATGGATATGATGTCAATATGTGTAATAGGCTACGTCTGTGTTTACACAAAAAAAAAAAAAATGACACAGAACAGGCAGATGTTGTATTGGTGGCAACCCATTTGGTCCAGCCTCAGATCTTCATGCAGAGGTTGAGGAAAAACGTCTGTGCAGCAATTGATTCTCAATGATTTATAATGCTTTTAATGCTTTCAACCGTGCGAGTAGTCCCAAATTTAGTGACCTTGCCAACAAGACACCTGTTTCATGTGCAGTTTTAAAAATGCTACATTTCCTTTAAAAGCATATTAACCGTTAAAAATAAATAAAAGGAGCCTCCTCCATCCAGCCCATAATACCCCTATAGAAAAAATATATTGATCTTCCTCCCGTACTCCTTTGTTGTCAGGGTATTGCAGCTTTAAATCCCTTTGGTTGCTAAGTAGCGAGTGCCCCTGTGCTCTAATGGGCTGATTTGGTATTCAGCTCAATGCTGGCTCTTATTTTTGTATACGAGACAAAGTGTTTTGATGGAGGGTGATTGCGGCAGCGTCTGGAGGCTGTTTTTGAGTTTTATGGGTTGTACAGTACACTGTGTGCCTTTCTTAAACAGAACACAGCCGATTTGGATTTGCTTCATCATTTTTTTCCCCTGTCAGAGACACAAGGAATGGGGGGTGAGGAGGGTGGGGGACTGTCTGAATGGAAGGGCAGCTCTCATTCCTAGGATGGGGAAAAATGCTCAAGGGGCTGTACAAGGATCAGGGGGACTTCTTAGTGTAGTCTGTAGATATAATTTTTGGAGTCACTTTTCAGTGCGAGGTCGTTGACATCAGCATTTTGTAATGGTGAAGGCACAATAGATTTATCAGAATGGCACAGCCATTTATTTGCTTCGTTGGTGGTAAGATTCATTTTTATCTTCACGAAGGAGGAATTGCCAGATGGATAAAAAAGAATGATTACATCCACATGTTAACCTCCCCTTAAAGGGGTAATCCACCTAAAACTTCAAAGAATATTTAGTTTCTGCATTTGTAGTAAACATTTTTACAACATTCAGTCAAATTTGATGTGATTCATCAACTAGTCAAATCAACAAAGTAGTACATTCTAAAGACAGAAGAGAGAGGTGCATTTTTACATGATCATACCTAATAACAATATTGGCATGTGAAGTCTCTTAAAAACATAAAACATGTTCACCTAATCAGGTTGCTACAACAACATTAATCCTTTGTTTAAAAGCAGGCCAGATTTCCAGGTGACAGTTCCAGCCCAGTGACCACTAAAACTTACAAATGGTACACTAAAAAGCATTATTGTATTAATATTTAAACTCATAATCAGTTATTGTAAGATTAGTATTTTACATTTTAGTTATTTAGCAGACGCTCAAATCTGGGAGGAAGAGCAGCTCCGTCATATCAAGGTTAAGCTTGAGGTAATGGGCTGACCTCCACCCTGTGATTGGGAAATGAGAAGAATAGTTGAGTGTCATCGACGTAGCAATGATAGGCCATGTGTGGATATGACAGTGCCAAGTGACCAGTGTAGAGAGAAAAGCAGACTGAGCCAAGGAGCGATCCCTGGGGTACGCCAGTAGTGAGTGCATAGGGCGCAGACACAGACCCGCTTCATGCAAGCAGCCTACCAGGTACAATGCAAACCAAGAGTGGGCAGAACCTGAGACCCCCAGCTCTGAGAGTGTGGAGAGGAGGATCTGTTGGTTCACAGTGTCAAAGGCAGAAAGATCAAGAAGGATAAGAACAGAGGAAAGGGAGTTTGCTTTAGCAGTGCAGAGAGCCTCTGTGACACAGAGGAGAGCAGTCTCGGTCAATTGACCAGTCTGATTGGTCCGGATTCAGAAGATTGTTCTGGGACATATTAAAAGAGAGCACAATCAAGTGCTTTAAAAAGAAAAGAAAGGGATACTGGTCAATTGTTTTGGACATCAGAGGGATTAGGAGCTGTTTTTTAAAGGTGGGGGTGACACAAGCTCACTTGAAGTCAGAAGGAATACAGCCAGTGGATAGGGAGGAGTTGATGAGGAAGATAAGGTACACAGTCTGGATGAGGGAAGAAGGGATACGCTCAAAAGGAACAGGTTGTTGGACACCCAAACATCACTAGATGAAGGAGAAAGAAATCGTGGAATAAGGTACATCACCAACAGTGGGGCCAGGATCCTGAACAGGTTGAGTGAAAGAGGAGCTAATCTTGTCAGCCTTCATTTCGAAGGTTGACAAGACTCCCTACCAGCAGGGAAGGATGGGGGGGAGGATTTAGGAGAGAAGAAAAGGTGGCAAAGAGTTTTCTGGGTGGGAGACAGATGCTTGATATTTAGAGTGATCGAAACTGGCCATTGCAGCAGAGACGGCAAATAAAAGGATGACAGGTCCTCTGGAAGTTTGGTTTTCTTCCACTTTAGCTCGGCAACCCGCAGCTCTTTTCTGTTAGCTTTTCGTGAGGAAGAAGGCTCAGGCTGACTGAGAGAATATTGGACACAGGTAGTTCAAATAAGTGGAAAGAGAGGAGAGTAGTGTTAAGGAGGTAGGCTCAGGATACAGGAGAAAAAAGGAGTTGTTAGAATGGAGAGATGATATATTATATGATTATAGAGTAGACTGAGAGAGGAAATGAACATTGCATTACCATCCATGATGGTTGAGTAAGAAGGGTTAGAAGACAGATGGAGAACCTTTGAGACAAAATAGTGATCAGAGCCCTGGAATAGAGTTGCGGTAGGATCAACTGGGTTACAGCACCTTGTGAGGATAAGATCAAGCACATTGCCTGCTTTGTGGTTGGGGGGCGACTGGGAGAGGGTGAGGTAAAAGGAGAAAAGGAGTGGAAAAGGAGATGTTGACAGAAATGAATCAAAGACAGGTGTTAAAAGGTTACAGTCACCTATCACTGAGTGGTGAGCCATCATCTGGAAATCAGCTTAACAAAAAGTGTCAAGCTTATGTTGGAACTCTCCTAATGCCCCTGGTGGACGGTAGATGACAAGAATAAAAGCTCTAGTGGGTTAGTTGGAGTGACAGCATGGAATTTAAATTTGGATATGGAAAGGGGGAAAGTGGAAAGAGAGACTCTCCAATTTGGAGAGATAAGAATACCTGTGCTACCACCCCATCAAACGGATGTTCTCAGGGTTTGAGAAAAAACATTGTTTGATAAAGACAGGGTGGAAGGGGTAGCAGTATTTTCTGGGCGGATCCATGTCTTTGTCAGGGTCAAAAGGTAAAGTGATTGATGGGCAGCATGGGCTGAGAAGAAATCTGCTTTGTTGACAACAGATTGGCAATTCTACAGATTTGCAATTCTCCCAGAAACCAGGGATTCCACATGGGTTGTATGTTTAGGATACAGACTCTGACAAAGGTAAGAAAGGATTGAAATAGAGAACAAAGTGATACTTAATTAGAGAAAAGCTTACAAAACTAGATAATAACAGCAAACCTTCTTGAGTTTGAAAAATATACCCTAACTCCTAAATGTGTTTGTTTCAGCAACAACACAGTGGCTTACAAGATGGCCACTGTCACCGGCTGAAACATGGCACTGAAATACTAAGACACGCCAACAGATTTGCAGGAGGTATAGCGAGGGAGGCAGTTACAACCACGCCCCTAGTGATACCTGGATAAATTAAGAACAATACTGCAAATTAGTCTGAAACTAAACCAAGTTGTCAGTCACAAGTACTGATCAATGAGCAATTACAACAATAATAATTAAATAGGCTATGTTAAAAAGACTGCACTTACTTTCTATAGGTCAAGCAAAACAACAGCAGAACAACTTAGGATAAAGCAAAATATACTTAAATATACCAATACATTCTTAAGAAGCTGTTGTCCCACAACACAGATGTGGCTCTGTGTTGTGGGACACGTTAAGAATAATTCCCATCATGAATTCACTTTAGAATAATTCTTTTTATATTTAGATATGTTAAAATATCAAACAGGATGACATTTCAATGTATAATTTGTAATACAGTCATATAAGAGAGTTGGTCAGGGGTTTGAATACTTTTGCATGGCACTCTATATATAAATTAACAACAGTTTAGATGGATGAATGAATCCATACCATCTACTAGTTGATATGGCATTCTGGATTGCAGGTCATTGTTTTAGAAGCATTCTTGAATGGGATACTGAATTGTCCAAATAAAGTTTTGCCAACAAAAACATGCTCTTACTCCAACTGATTTTCTACCCAAACAATTTTGTACTGACAATTCTATTCAGAGTAATCAGGTGTAGCTCAGGTATTATATTCTGATTTAGTGACATAGATGAGTGTTTTCTGCATAACGAGACATTTAATTAATGGTTTCTTTACTACTAAAACAGTGTATTGCCATGTGGGATCTGGCAACCAGTGCACAAGGTTTGATAGATATGATAAAAGTCACATCTCTCTGCATAAGTTAAATGAATGCACAGTCACTGGTTGGTGGTGTTGGGGGTTTTATACAGACATTTTAATTCTAAATGTCCTTAGGATGCAAATAAGTAGGTCCATTTGACTTATGCTTCAGCATGGAGTGATATGATGGATGTATCCTCAGTGGGTGATGTGGGAGATGTGGTTAAAAACACATTTCGGTTGAGGATGAAACTGCTTCATTAAGAGTGTTTGTAGGCGCTCCATTTTTGTAGATAAAAATATAGGTAGGGTCAGTGGCTTTTTTTATACAGAAGGTTTATCCATCCGTCCCTGGGATTTTGGAATTATGATTGAAATGTCTTTTAATGTCTTTCTCACACAGACAATTATTAGTTGTTTGCTTATGGACTTTTGTTTGTGTTCAGAGGTTAAAGAATTGAGACCAGCTGTAAACCTGTGGTTGAGAAACAGTGGTGTGGTGTTGGAACAGGCGAAGAGGGGAGCGGGGGTATAGAGGGAGGGGGCTAGCCATGCCATAAAAAGAGCCATGGAACTGTAGTGGAGGGGGGTTAGCAATGCCATAAAAAGTGCCATGGAACTGTAGTAGAGGGGGGCTAGCAATGCCATAAAAAGAGCCATGGAACTGTAGTGGAGGGGGGCTAGCAATGCCATAAAAAGAGCCATGGAACTGTAGTGGAGGGGGGCTGGGGAACGGAGGGGTGGTTGTGAGAGAGGCTAAATTTAAATTGTAATTGGCCGACTTCCACAAGCTTGCGGGCATTTTAATGAGTCATAATAACTTCATTTAAAACCAGCTGAGCAGAAAATAGATTGGAGAGGAGCCTGTGGCCAGTATGGATTTGTGTTTTTGTCAGGCTCGGGCCCCAGTCCCTTTCATTGCCCAGGAAGCCACAGCCCACCACAAAGACACACGCATGCAGGCACTGAGGACACGGCATGTCCTGAGTACGAGTAACACAAGTAATGACAGTCATAACCTTTCATTTCACGAGTTCACTTTACAAGTCTGCCTCTATATATCACCAACCACGAATCACTAAATCTGACTCCATCACCCCTGCATCAGAAAGTAACCATTTTAAGGAATTTCCAGAACGATGAATAAATAATCGAGGGATTGAGATGACCCCTCACAAAAAAATGCCTTTAATTGTCTTCATTTCTTAGCAGTAGAACATTGCATTGCTTCTCTAATGGCACCACACTGTAGCACACATTGCTGTGGTTATTAGATTATCTAGTGTCATCTGTTGCTATGTCTGAAATTTGGAGAGGAATTGAGTTTGTTGGCACTGACCGTGTTCAGCCAATTGAGTTTGAGGCAGGCACACTTCTGTTTTTTACCAAAGTGGTCTGGGTATTTGACCGGGTTTCTGTGAGTGTGGGGCGAGTGCTGTTGCGTGAACTAAAATGATCTCACAACCATGCGCTCTAGTCCTGCTATTAACTTTCATCATAGAGAATACCAGGCTTTGTGCTTCTGTAATGGTATTAGTGAAATGTGCTATGTCAGTCCCAACCACCATTCCAGACTTCATTGAGTCTGCACCCTTTTAATTATGTGTATTCACATATAAAAGTTATTCTTTGTACATAGATGCTGTTGCTATCAAGCACACATCTTCTTGTCTGGAAAAATGTAAGTATAACCTACTGTCACTATGTTGTTCATTATGAATGTAATGTGTAAAAAAACATCCATAGACATTGTGTGAATGGACTGAACACTTCGTCATCATCGTTTGCAGATATCTTGCCACAGCCCCCCCCTCTCCCCTGGAAATAGTGTTATTCTAATTTAATAAGTGTGTGTCATTCTGTGATGGAACTAAACTCTGTCATATACTACCACAATGCTAACCGAGGAAAAGAAACATGAATTCTTTGCCACGTAAGCGGCTGTAAAAGTAAATATTCTCAAAGGCCTAGTTTTTATTGCATTAAGTTAGAGGATAGCTCTGGGAAACTTTTAGATCAATTTCTCAGCGCAGATTAAAAAGCTATGAATCCCATTTATGGAAGAGGCTCCCTCATGAAATGCTCTTTGAAACTTTTATATTTTCTGGATGAAGAGAGAATGAACCCGCTAAGTAAAGATCTGCCCACGGCGCTTTAATTTATAAAAAATAAATAAAAAATGTTTGAGAGAAAGTGAAAGAGAGAGAAAAAAGATAAAAGCACTCCTAAAGCCATCTGGAAGTAGCCAGGACACACAAGGCTTGCTTTTATGCTACTAATTCCACTGGGAGGTGCAGCATAAAAGCAGAGCAAGGATATTGTGTTATAGCTGTTGCAAACAAGTAAATGGTCCCGGAATACTAATCTCGGTGGTCATGCCGAAGGAGGACTATTTTTCACTGTCATAAACAGGCTATAGTTTGGGCTCAGGATGCCGCTCTATGTTAAATTGATGAGCTGTGTCTAGCCAAGACTGCCTTTCAAGTCTGAGTAGTCAGTGGAGCTACTATCTTTCCAGGTGTCAAAAACCTAGTTATAGATGAACTAGAAAGGACAAAATACCCTTTGAACTGTATAGTGTCAGCTTGGCCTATTTTTGCTGAGTTGAGTTTTGGCCTTTGTTTGCTTTTCGGCCAGCGGCCTATCACAGCTCGGGTGTCTGTTCTACCGTCACTATGTCTGGATCCTGTGGTGCAGTCCGAGGGCCTGACTGGGAGCTGCTGCAGAGGAAGAGGGCAGCAGATCTGGAATGTGTGGCAGGACATTGTAAAAGGTTTTAGTGAGGAAGTCACACTGTCCACTTTTGTAAAGAACGGACGTTTATCAAAGTTACTTTTTTCTTGCTTCCATCTCTTTCTCTCGCTCAGTATTTTTCTCAACCTTCTTTTCTAAGTACTTTTTTGCTTGGAGAGATTATGACATAATGGAAAGTGCAAGCAGCCAACTTCTTTGGTGTCATTTGGCAGACGTCTCGGCCAAAGAAAGTTTTCTGAAAATACTTCTATGTTAGGAATTTGTGGACCATTCCATGCAAAGATCAACCATACAAAGTAAAATGTATCATTGCCAAATAAAAAAATAAATAAATAAAATGTATCCTTCAGATATATATTTTAAAGTGCCAACATTATTTAACTAGTGTGTTTAAACGGCACATTCAGGTCATTTTTGTCGGTCCCCACATCTAAGAGCTTGTCTTTTACAGGCATGGCTGTCTTCCAGTGTTAATGAAGAAGTTCTGTTACGGAAGAAATATTAGCAGTTAATAGTAAAGTCTTTGAAAACGTTTTTGTACATCAAGATGTTTTATGCTGTGTAATTGGTTTCTCTGTTGCCCTTGTCTGTATTCTTTTGCATTATTATATCCATAACCATTGTGGACGTGAGGGATAATTAGCATTTAGCCTATACCCAATCGTTGTTCTGAGATGTATTATTTACACTTTAGACTATACTCAATCGTTGTTCTGAGATGTATTATTTACACTTTAGACTATACCCAATCGTTGTTCTGAGATGTATTATTTACACTTTAGACTATACTCAATCGTTGTTCTGAGATGTATTATTTACACTTTAGACTATACCCAATCGTTGTTCTGAGATGTATTATTTACATTTCAGACTTTACCCAATCGTTGATTTCTTGCATTTGTCATATATTGCAGGACTGTGGTTGAAAAACAATATTGATTTTTATCATGATGAATACAATACTGATCACTGTTATACATTTGGTTTGTTTATGTTGAGTTCTGTCCATTTTCCTCATTCAACAAAATCTTGATAGAGAAAGTTTAAAACGACCAATGCTCATCCATTCACAAAGCAGGGATAAACCTGTTTGGAGGCAACACCGTGCAAATTATGGGAGATACAGAACATTACTGACCACGATTGTTTCCGTATGAAAGCTAAAGCGTTTTGGAAGAAAGCATTCATTCCTTCATTCATTACACGGTTTTTCAGAAATTATCTGTAAAATAACACTTCGGCTATGCTTCTGATCTGCTGTTTACAGCAGACACAGGACCAATCTAGTAGGTGGTTGCAGTAGGAGTTGTGGAAAAATCAGTAACTGGCTTTGAGAAAACTCTTGTTAGCCAGCAGCTACTAACGTAAAAACACTAGCTAGCTTTTGTAGAATACATATTTATCTTTGAATTTCTGCAGTGGTTAGCCGCATCATACTCCCTACGTACTGACAGCTATATAGATCTGTAATTCCCAAATGACCTGGATTTCTCTAATTCCCTAGTGTACATCATGATATTTATTGATATCAAATTATTGAAGTTGTGGTTTGGCAGTATAGGTCCAAATAAATGTTCATTGTTTGCACATTTGATTTTGTTGGTTGTATTATATACACAATTGTGTAATGGCAAATAGTTACAATAGGGGAGTAGAACCTAATTCTAATACTTGTACAGTGCTGTGCATCAGTTCTCCAATAAATAGTTAAAATTATATGTGTTTTCTGTCTGAACTGTTATGCACTGTAAAAAAAGAAATGTGTTCTTTTAATTCGTTACCAACAATTAGAACATAAAGAAATATACCACTTTTTTCAGTCTTTTGCAGCATTTCTCCAAAATTCTAATAGCACTTTTACCTACAGATATTTTACGGTTTGCAATCATAAAAACTGGACTAGCTGTCAGATCACATTCACTTGATTTGGTGGTGAGATCAACTCATCTAGTGGGTTATTCCTGCAAATTCTTCAGTGGAATATTTTGTGTTATAGCAAGACAACAGTCACAAGCTCCTCCAGAAGCTACAGTTCAAACTATGTGACACTGCCTCACAAATATAAGCCCCCACCACGATTCAAATTAGGTTCAGGGGTCCAAATGGGTTGTTTTGGGAGGGGTGCGCGCAGTTCTGTATTAGACAATTCTGTCTGCCTGGTTGTCATTTCCAAAGATGTGTTTGGAACGTGGGACTTTTAATATGAACGTTTATTTAAGATGGATGGTCATGTGACTATTTCAGTGTCTTCTTTTTGGATTCTATCCGTCTTCCCACCCAAACAGATTGTCCTTCCTTTTCCTGTCACATTTACTGTCCTAGAGGTCATGTTTCCAGCCTGGTGCCCCTCCCCCAGTCTTCTGACTCCACTCTGGCCTTAATAAACCCAGGAGTGCCTTTGACAACGTGTGACTTGAAAAGCAGGAAATAATGGGCCCTAAACGCTAAATCTTTACAGGTTATTGACCTGTGGAGAGAGCGCACATGCAGCAGGCTCTGCCATCATTTTAGTTTTCTCTTTCTAGGCCGATGTTCTAAGCCAATGGAAACAACCCACAGACATGGCCAAGCAGAGATAATGTAAAAGCAAAATGTCGTTTTGAATGGCATTTATTTACTGCACAGCTTGTTGCCTCTTGCTTCATGTTAATATCAGGTTGCTCTGTCATGGGCTGCTTTTGAGTGGATTTTACATTGGCTGTTACTTTTGACTGGTCCTATAAAAGCATCTAGAGGCATCTGTTGGACCCAGTTTAACGCAGTCACCTTTTTCCCCAGGCCAAATATAAATGCTGACAAATGACGTCAGCCTCCCTTTCTCCTTAGCAGTTAAGCCATTTATAGCACTGTAAAGACATGTCTATTGCTTCATCCGTCGGGTTTGCTCCGGCCAGTGGTGGTCGTAGGGGTGAGGGTTCACCTCATGGTCAGACGCCTGCCTTCCATCCCCACCCAAACTCCATTGGTTATCCATCAGCCCTACAGTTCAAACAAGTATTTACAGCCTGGAACGTTCCATCACCCTCTTGAGCGAAGGGTTGAGATGTGATGAGAAACTGGGTCCGGAGATGTTTCAGAGAAACTGTCGCCCACTAATCATGGCTGCCATTGTAAACCGTGAATGAGACTTTGTCGGTGTATAATTTGGCCTGCGTCCTGATAGTGGTCTGTCTCTAACGGTCCAATCCCATGATTTGGCCTGGTTTGATTGCAGAGAGAACTATTTCCATTCATATGAAACTATTCAAATGAAAGGGGTCTTACACAAAAGCTTTTCCTGCTAGCCAATAAGCAACTTCTTCTAAAAGCCATTTGTGTTCATTTCTAATGGTCACCATTGAGAACCGCCTGCTTCCACTGGCCTGATGTCCAGATTGGGAGACGGACTCCCTCAGTAGTGAAGACCAATTAATATCTGCCCCTTTGCCCTGAGTAATGAAGGTCCTGTGTAATGGCCCCCTGTTGGAGGGAGTTGAGGGGGGTGGGTACACAGCAGGACAGTGGGACTTTGGGTCCTCTCCTCATTTCCTGCCACTTCACACCAGGAGAACCCGGTAGTTCCTCTCCCTGGACCTGGCTCCTGTTTCCTCCCCAAGACTTTAGGAGGCCTTTGTGCATGCTGGACAAAGAGGGAGCAACCATGTGTCATAACTGCTGGACCCCCCCCCCCCCTTCCCGCTATGAAATAAAGGTGGGGTAGGAAAAGACAGAAAGCACATGGAACCTTTTGACCTTTGGGGCAGAGTGACGGAAGACTTAAGTGGGGTTGGCTGGAAGGTTTTTAATCTGTTGTCCCGTCTCGGGTGGTTGGTTTGTTGTTCTGGAGGGATGTAGGGAGGATGTGACCCAGTGTGGTACACTACTGTACTGCTAGAACAAGGCTCTGACGTCTGCCCGGGGGAGGGGAGTGGGGGGGGCTTCATGTGGACTGAGATGCCCCCGCTCTCCCCAGGGCAATGGCTTCATTGTACAGGGAGGAAAAGAGGAGAAGAGTCAGCCACAGAGAAACAGAGGATGGGGAAAAAAAACTGCCTGTGACCTACTGGACAGACAAATTGGTTTGCTGGCAAAATGGATTAAGAGATTGGGCAGCAAAAAACAAGGGTGAATTGCTGCAGCGTGTCCATTTATAGGGTTTGAATTAGGACTGTGTGTGTGTCCATGAGTACACAAGCCCCCACAATGGGCGAGTCAATATTTGCCCACATTTTACATCTCTAGACATCGTTGGTTTGAGCAGTGGACCATAAAGATGTCAAATGAAGATTTTCTCTCTTTTTCCCCCCCTGGTGATGACAATTCAATACAGTATTACTGTAGACCAGATAACATGTTCTGGTCCGGTTTATCTCTTTGTATCTACTGTACTGTTGTCAAACACACAGTCACTGTCGTTCTGAGGATCCCATTTGTGGATGTCTGTGCGTAATGCACATGCCCATGGGCAACCGCCTGTGTAACACTGTATGTGTGCAAAACGCAAGTTACCATGGGCAACCGCCTGTGTAACACTGTATGTGTGCAAAACGCAAGTTACCATGGGCAACCGCCTGTGTAACACTGTATGTGTGCAAAACGCAAGTTACCATGGGCAACCGCCTGTGTAACACTGTATGTGTGCATAACGCACGTTACCATGGGCAACCGCCTGTGTAACACTGTATGTGTGCATAACGCAAGTTACCATGGGCAACCACCTGTGTAACACTGTATGTGTGCATAACGCAAGTTACCATGGGAAACCGCCTGTGTAACACTGTATGTGTGCATAACGCAAGTTACCATGGGCAACCGCCTGTGTAACACTGTATGTGTGCGTAGCGCACGTTCCCGTGGGCAACCGCCTGTGTTACGCTGTATGTGTGCAAAACGCACGTTCCCGTGGGCAACCGCCTGTGGTACAGAGTATGCGTTTGATCGTCTGTGTCATGCGTGCCCTTGGCCCATATATGCGCGTGTGTATGCCTGTTCGTGCATGTGTCTGTTTTACGAGAGGAATCCTGGCCGCAGCCCAGGGTTTTACTCTTGGATGCAAAAAGAAATCTGCTGTCTGTGTTACACGTCTACTTGAGAAAGGGAACACACAGTTCTGGGCTGTCCTTTCCAATTGGCAGCATCCGTACTGTTCTGTGACTGATAAGAGGGTAGTGTAAATAAAACTGTACAGCACAGCTCGTTACTCATGGAGGGCGGGAGAGAAAGAGAGCGTGGTGTCTGTAAGCATTGTTCTGACAGGAGTGTGTGTACTAAGTGTACTGTCTTATGTAACCCATTTGTGTAGGCTCACCAAACAGCCAGGCTAGGTTGTTGTTGTTGATTGTCTCTCTCTCTCTTTCTGTTTCTCTCTTTCCCTCTGTCTCCCTCACTCTAGAAAGGGACAAACTGCAACTTCGGTCTGATTAGTGCTGTTGAATGGCAGGGTTATGTGATCACGTTGCAGGCTAAGGGCTGTGTGTGTGTTTTCGTTTCACAGACCGAATAAGAACCAACATTCCACACAAGGACAGGAAAACATGAAAGATCTGCCCTAGTTAAGGCTTTTTCCAGTCCCCACGTGGACAAAATATTTTTTTCCGGCTTAGGGAATAGGTTTAGGCATTACGAGTTAGGTTTAGTGTTAAGGTTGAGTGTTACGTCTAGTTTAAGTGTTGGCATACATTTTAAGTTATCGAGGTTAGTTCTGGGTTAGGGTTTTGGTTATTTCTTGGGTTGGTATTGAAAAAAATTGATGTTTTCTTCTGGTCCCCACAAGGATATATATACAAGGATGTGTGTTCGTGGTGGGGTGGTGCCGCGTGGTGGGGTTTGGGTGAAGTCAGGCACATTGGTGGTTTACTGGCAATACCAATCAGAGCTACTACACCCCCAGCCCACCCAGCCCACACACATACGTACACCCACTGTATCCACCCTCTAAACAGCCATCACCTCAACCCCTCATTACTCTTCACTCAGCCAGAGTTTCCTTACCTCCACCTTCAGCCCTCCATCCACTTTGTGCCGTGACTCTATTTTCCATGTCCGATAGCAGGAGGCTGCTTCCTCCTGGTCAGCTATAAACAAAGTCTTCTTTTTCTTTTGAAAGTGCCAAAATCCCTCTGCCCGCAACTTTGTGCAATATTTCTGAGGAGGAAGCGAAAAGGGAAGAGTCTGTCAGCGGCACGTGGCACAAACACCCACACTCCCCCTGGGTTTTCATGGGTCATTCCAAGCGTCAGTTGTGCAAGGCCCGTTATGTCAGGTTAGGACCCGGTTGTGGCAACTTGAAGCTGCTAGGCCGCGGAGGGAGGAAGCAGGAGTTGTTAGAGGACAATTCTTTTATAGCCACTTCTTTCTTTTCTCTTTGGAGAGGGAGCCTCAGTCGGCACTGCCACAGCGCTGCCCGCGGCAAAGGGTGGGGGGGAGGCTGGGCCGGAGTGCCAGTGAGGGGGGGGGGGGGTTCTCTCAACCC
>JACXGK010002635.1:38989-52653 GCA_016801125.1 Novumbra hubbsi | reverse complement strand
TAGCACACACACACACACACCAAACTAGCACACACACACACACACCAAACTAGCACACACACACACACACCAAACTAGCACACAAACACACACCAAACTAGCACACACAAACACACACCAAACTAGCACACACAAACACACACCAAACTAGCACACACACACACACACCTAACTAGCACACACACACGCGCTCGCAAACTAGCACACACACCAATAAAAACATATGTGACCACAAACACGTGTGGTCTGAGGCTGACTTGTGTGTGTGTGTGTGAGATCCGTTCGGTTCCCCGCGCCCGGACCCTCACGCAGGCGTTCTAATCTTGCAGACAGCCCGTACGCGCTGATCGTGCGCCGGTACCTGTCCCTGTTGGACGCGGCGGTGGCGCTGGAGTACCGGGACTACGCCGGCCCGCGGCTCCAGGACGCCCACAAGGTGCTCATGTTCGACCACGCCCTCACCGCTGACGAGGTCAACCGCAAGTACAGGTACGGGTGCTGGCAGGCCAAACCGCTGGTCCCGCGGAGTGTGAGAAGTGCATGGCTGACGTGTGTGTGTGTGTGTGTGTGTGCGTTCCAGCTACAAGGGCCTGGTTGCCGAAGCCCTCAGGCAGTTGGTGGGAGTGAACGGCTACAAGCAGGATGAAGTCCTCGCCCCGGGGTATTACACAGGTGTGTAGAACAGACCCCAGGAAGTGGGTGGACACGAAAGGCCTCTACAACACACACACACACACACACACATAACAACATACGCACAGGCTGTGAGTCGCACTCTAATTGGTACGGTCAAAACAACTGGGGTCCATCTCTATTTGTTCCCACTGAGAAACTGTCCCATGCCGTTTACTGCCCCGGAGTTTAAAGAATATTGGGAAGATGTTTTGATTCTCCCAGATGTGTTCAATTGTAAAGCAAACTATGACGTGTGTGTGTGTATACAGTTCTGATGAACATATATTGGTAAAGTTTCAACTTTTAATGTTATCTTCTCTACTGTCCCTGGTCCGGTTCAGACTTCCTGCTCTTGATCGACGGTTCTGGCCGCGTTCTCCCGATCCGGACCGTGTCCGGGGTGCCGCTGGACGTGGCCCCCAAAGCCTCGGAGGGATCGGGGGCCATCGCAGCCCTGGCCTCAGACTTTCACAAGTTCTCTCCCTTTGCCCCGCTGGAGGAGGAGTGTGTCCAGCGGCCGGGCGACGAGCCCACGGCCTTCCTGGGGCACCACCTACAGCGCGGGGCGAAGGCGCCGAGGGCGGGGCCTAACGGCGCGGGCCCTCTGGACTACAGCGCTTACTACGCCCCGGCCGACTACTACTCCAGCCTGGCCAAGGAGCACTCCCTGGAGAGCCAGGACAGCTCCACGCTCAGCAGCCCTCCCTCGGACGGCCTGGCCCAGCAGGGGCCCCCCGGACCGGGGGGATCTGACGCGGCCGCCCCGGACTCCCTGTTCCAGTTCTCCATCGGGAAGATCCTGGAGGACGAAGGCGGGGTGCCGGCGGGGCAGGCCGGTGGCGGAGGCGACTGCGAGCTCCCCGCCTTCTACGAGGGTTCGGCGTACCCCGGCGGGGCGGACGCGGAGGAGGGGCCGGCATCACCGCTTCAGCTGCACCTTGCCGATCGGGCCGAAGCGGAGAGGGCAGCGTTGGACCAGGGCCAGCTCAAGAGGTGGGCACTGGGAGGCGGGCAGCTACTGGGAGGCCAGAGTGTCCTGTGAGATTTGTGTCCTTTCCTGTTGGAGTGTGACATGGGGGCTGAGGGGAGCGGTGCGAGCTAGCTTCCTCTGTTATTGACTTCCTCTGTTCTTTCAGAGTGGTCTTGTCTGTGAATGACAAGTGGCACTACTGTCACAACTCTGAGGTGCTGGTGGGTTCCCGGGCCATGAGGGACCGTCACCTGCTGCTCCTGGGCTACATCATCCTGCAGGTGGGCCGCTGTCCTGCACCCACATTTCAACCATCCCACAACAGCCTTTCAACCATCCCACAACGGCCTTTCAACCATCCCACAACGGCCTTTCAACCATCCCACAACGGCCTTTCAACCATCCCACAACGGCCTTTCAACCATCCCACAACGGCCTTTCAACCATCCTAAAAACACAACCACATTTTGCAAACTCATTTTATCCATTTTGGTGGCCTCTGTGCCAACCCAAATAAGGCACTAAAGGCGGGTTCTTCCTTTCCTCGTTGACCTCTCACCCTCCTGTGTTTTCCCGCCTGCAGCTGCCATACCACGAGCTGGAGAAGCTGAACGGCATCGAGGAAGTGAAGCGGTACCTCCACAAGAAGCTGCTGGAAGTTCCCTTATGACGACAAAAGACTTGAGGGCGTGTTTTCTGCACGTGTGTGTGTCGTTGTTGCTGCTGCTTGGGGCCTTGAGGGCCGGGGGGGGGGTTGTTGGTGGGATTGGGGAACGTTCGGGGTGTGAAATCCTGGTCAAAGTCTAAAACGGAGAGTTTTCTCGCGTCCGCCTTCTTGCCCCCCCACCCGTGTCATGCTATCATGTGGTCACCCTGGCTCCTGGCAGCACTGCCCGCTGACCTTCTGACACATGGGTTTTAGATTTTGACCAGACATTTCTGCAGATCCAGTTTTAATCATGCTTTGGCGTGAGTGTGTGGGGAAATACGATGTTATTATATTATAGAGTTCTTGGGGGATTACCGTGTGCTGGTGTTATTTGGAGGAGGAGAGGAGGAGAAGATGGGGTGGGGGCTATTTTTTTAATATATTTTCTTTAACTCCAGTTGTGAAGCATGTCTGGGACAAGTGTTTTTGGGTGGGTCTGGGCTGTAGGTAGGGCTTCGGCCACCTGGATCCCTGGGTTTCAAAAAGGGTTAATTGAGACAAATTAGAAACGGGGCTCTTGGTAGTGTTTTCTAATACCGGTGCACCGTACATAGACAAACGATTGCCTGATGTAAACCAGGGGGGGAAGATGGATAAATCAACATTGGTGGGGGACAAAGGCTTATGTGGTGTGGTGTCCAGAACAAAGCAACGCACTATGGACTGTGGAAGTCCGACTTTAGCTTTGTCTACTTTGTCTCTGGCACGGTGCAGTGGTTTCTGGTCCCTGTCCGAGCCTGGTCCAGTGGTATAAGCTGCTGCCTCTCTGTACTGCTGCAGCATGGAGTTTAAAGCCGGCACACAGTCCTTTGGGATAGAAGTCTCCCTTCGGTCATTCCACACTTAATTGCCTGAAAATGTTCTTCTAAAGAAAAGAAAAATACATACACAGTATATATTGCTATCAAATAGATTTGTTTTCTCGTGTTCCTTATCAGTAGTTTGAAATTAAACACTTCGAGAAATGCGCACAGATGCACAATTGGTGTTTATATAGTGGGCAAGTAGATGGTGCCAAATTGCATTTCCTCTAAAAGCAAAAAAAAACCTTTGTGGGAGCAGTTCTATCCTGCCAGTTCCGGAACACTTTGTGAGGGGGTTGAAGTGGCTTGTGGGATTTGTAGTTGTGGTTCCATTGCATCTCCCCCCCCCCCCCGTTTTACTCGGTGCTTTTGGTTTATGGAATCCTGCACGTTGCCGTTCTGGAAGAGGTTAAGATAACGCTCGGTAAACTGCCTGCGTGTTGTAGACATGTATTGTGAGCGTTAGCCCAACACTACTGTCAGGGCCGGTTTAAAACTTAAGCGAACCACAAGGGGGCCCAAATTCAATTTGGCCGGAGGGGCCCCCAAAAGGCCAGAGTCGGCCCTGACAAAGGCTGTGGTAGTACACACAGGTGGTTTTGAGTGTTAGTATTTATTTATTACCATTGGTGCCGTTTCTCTGGTACTGGGGATGCTTGGATGGATGTGTGTGTGTGTGGGAAGGGGGGTTGGTTTGTATATTGAAATGTCTATAAAAGAAATCTATTAAAAAATAAGCAACATGTCATTTTTCTGTTGGGTGAAACAGGAGGTGAATTATATTTACTGAATAAATGTACATTTTACATAGAACTGTTGTTGCGGTTTTGTCTACAGTTCTGTGTTTATTGCATTTTGCAACTTGTCAAGTTTTTATTAATGATTTTGAATTAATTAATCTGATTTGAATCTTGCTTTTTTGATGCAGTGTACTGCATTTTCAGTGGCTTTAACTAAATTTACACGTTACATACATTGATAAGAATGGGATAATTATTTAACATCAGTTAACTGCCAATGCAGGTAAAACCTCAGCTGAATGATCTGCCACCGCGATCTTCTGTGACGCCGAACTTTGCTCAGGTCACGACCCCGGTTGAAGACTGCGCATGCGAGAATCCCACCCCGAGCTGCTGTGTTAACGCCGATCCATCCTTTTAAAAAGAGGAATTGTGTAATGAAAACGACAGCTATGGCTAGTGTGAAAATGATTGTATTGAACGTGCAAGAAATGGGTCCAAGAAACCTAAAAGTAGTGCGCAAGATGCCATTTTGAATTGTTTTACGAACAGTACCACTTGTATCTGCGATGTGCATACTGATACGGAAAAGCTCTCTTCTGCCGGTACAATCCAATACCCTGCAAATCACGCAAACATCGCATAAGAGAAAAAGTGCATTTTATTGAGTGTTTGACCAGATGTTTCGAAGAAGGGAAAGCGGCAATATTCCTTCCTCCGCACAGACTGTCAGAGCCCCACCAGGACGAACTCTATAATACGCTCCTCCAATTAAAAAAAAAAAAAAAACCTCTGTAGAAACCAAGCTCATTCAAAAACATCGAAACAAGCCGCAACTGCTTTAACTTGAAACAATCCTTTCTCAAAGTTTTGTTGTTTTTTTTGTTAAAAAGAGAAAGAAAACGTTGCAACAAGTTTATAACAACACACCTATATAAAGGCAATTTAAAAAAATAATAATGCAATAACACGTAACAAAGCCCCTGTAAAGGAGAGCACTCGTCCCCTGGTCGACCACGGGAGGAAGGGGAGCGTGACTCCTCCGGTTCTCCGTTTCCACCGCTTTGCTTCCTCGCTCTCCGCCTCTCGTATCTCCTGGTGAGAAAGAGGTGGGAGGAGCCAACATGTGAGCCTTTCCCGACATTGTTGCCATGACCGCGGCTCTTCCTGACTCGCGAGGAGGCGTGTCCCGCACAGCCCCTCTCTGGGGTGGGTGTGGCTAGTCTGAGTCCGAGTCACTGCTGTCCTCTGAGGAAGAGCTGCTGGAGCCCTCGGATTGGTCGTCATCGTCCTCCTCGTCATCCTGGGATTAGGACAGCAGTCAGTAAAACAGCCAATGAACGTGTGACACATCACTACTCGTGGAACCAATCGGGAGGTCAACCCAATGCCATACAACTCGGCGAATCCCGGCGCCGTGCTGTGAACACTCACGTCCTCGTCGTCGCTGTCAGAGCTGCCGGATGAGTCGTCGTCGTCGTCTGAGCTGCCGGATGAGTCCGTCTTGTCGTCGTCGTCCTCCGACTCGGACGTCACCTGCTGGAGGGCACAGCGCCAGGAAAGCAAAGGGCCCGCGGGCATATGAGCGAGCGAACGAAGGCATGGTGACAATGTGGATTGCAAGTTCACACCTGTGCGTGTGTGTGTGTGTGTGTGAGCGGTGCGGTGCGGTTACCTTGGCTCGGTACGCCATGGCCCGCTTGCCCCCCCCGACCCCTGCGGCCGTGGCTCTGGCACCTACCGCCTTGCCCTTCCCGCCCGCCGTCAAGCGCATCTTGGTGCCCGGGGCTCCCTGCGCCTTGGTGGTGCTCCGTCGTTTCTGCATCAGGTGGGGGAGGGGGTGGGAATGCAGGGGAAGGGGGGGAGGGGGGGTTGGCACCGGAAGGTGTGGGTGGGGGGGGCACACAAACCAGGGTTCAAGCTTGAGGCCTCCATGACTATTATTCACAGCCAGGCTGAAACAATCCGTCCCATACCGCGGGTGGAAAACAAAAGCCTAGTCTTACACCCCCGAATGCAGTGGTACGTGCAGAAGGAGTTCGGTATCAAGATCAAAACAATGTGCGTATTTAGGAGCATGTGACTCACCGTGGTGGAGAACTCTTTATAAAGCGCTCGTTCCTGAGGGGAGAGAGACTAAAGGGGACGAGAAATAAAGACAAACTGTAAAGGCAGTTGTATGAAAATACAATTGCTTTCATGTACGTGTTCAATGTACGTTCTAAGTATCTATTATCTCTCGTGTGAAGTCTTGTTTGCATCTGATATCTACATCATTGGGGCAACCTCTTCCCCCTGCTCGGAGAGGTGCCTAACAAAAAATACATCGGATCTGTGCGACAAATCCAACGGTGACTCTTCCTCACCTTGACCCAGGCCTCCAGACCCGCCTTGTACTCAATCTGCTGCTCCTCCACAAGTTTTTTGTACTTGTCCTTGTGGCTCTGGCTGAGCTTGTGCCAGCGCTTGCCGATCTCCACCATGCGCTCCTTCAGGCTGAAGTGGTTGAGCTCGCCATTGGTCAGAAGCTCCTGGGAGAACATCTGATACCCGCTCCTGGTGGCCACGGAGGACGAGACGCTGGTTTATTTCAAGATGATTTACAACAACATAGTAGTCGATACAAACTTCCAGTTCATGGACAAATAAATGTTTAGGGGTAGGTAACAAACTCAAAAAGGTTTGCAGTGGGTGGAGGGGGGGGTGTAATTCTTTAACTTTTGTACAATTTCAAGAACAAAGTCGGTGACAGCAACAGCATGTCGGTTTCCCTCATGCTAGAGCGTCCCGTCTCTTGTGTGGGTAAGGGAGAGGTGTAGGTGTATTGTCCATTCACTCAAGTAGCATGTTGCTTGTTCTGTATACAATGTAAAGCGTCTTTGGGTCTATAGAAAAGCGCTGTATAAATGTAATGTATTACTATCATCATTATCTAAGTCAGAAATGGCCATAGGGTTTACTTCGGAGGAAAAGCACAGGCATCATCATTACTCTTACCACTGTTTTATACAGTGAACTGTGTGACTCGCATCTCAACTGGCCGAACCCTTCTGACTAACACGGAGGAGGTCACTCGTCCCAACCCTTCTGACTAACACGGAGGAGGTCACTTGTCCCAACCCTTCTGACTAACACGGAGGAGGTCACTCGTCCCAACCCTTCTGACTAACACGGAGGAGGTCACTGTGGAAGAGTCAGCATTGGGGTACTCACACTGGGGGCTTCTTGGGCTCCCCTTCAAATTTGGGCTTCCGCTGGCCTGCACCGGACTGGGGCATTCTCATCTCCAACAGCTCCCTCTGCGGGACAAGTACCATCATTACACCAACAGCACAGTCCAAAACGCAAGCGAACACACACACACACACCTAGGTGTAATGTCAAACACTTTCAGGTAGTTTAAAAACTATTGCGAGAACTCCATTTTGGACGAAATCCTCACAGTGTTTAAGAGTGTTTCACATTTGCCCTGAGGGGTGAGGGGGCGTGGCTAATGGCATGGCACAATAGAACTAAACAATTCAAAACACATGGACAGTCTGATGGTTCATTGCCATAGAAACACATGTCCGGTGAACACACAAATGTCAATACGTTGGTGCAACGGTGCAAAGCCGATCAGAACAAAAGAACCAGCGTCAGAGTAACGAGTTGGCCATTAGGGGCGCCTTGAAATACGCCGTGGGGGCGGGGCTGGAGGACGTGGGGGGCGGGGCTAGGAGGATGGGCAGAGAGGGCGACCAACATTTTGACATTTCTTCAGCACAACAGGAGAAGACAGTGGTCAAAACGTCTGGTCACTGACCACGGGGCGGTACTGAACCTCGTATCGCTTCTGGTCCTCCGCCGCCTTCTTGATCCAGGGGATCTTCTCCTTCTTCTCCATAGCCTTCCAGGCCGACTCCATGGCGCTTTGGGCCTTCTTGCGGTCGCTCTGTAATACGAGACACGTGCTGTTTTTCACCCTGGGGACTGTGTAAGGGCATCCCCCGGGGGCCAGGGTCAGCCCACAAAACAAAAACAAAATATGTAATCTAAGTGTGAAACTAGACCTGCAGAGAGGTGATTCGGGGTTTGCTTGAACACTTCAACCCCTCATTTCCTTTAAAGAAGGTATTTATACTTATACTTTTTTCATCTGAACATGACTTGACAGGTGAATTGAACAGAGCAAAACTACAAAAACAATCTCCTAAACCACTCAAACTCAGCTCTGGACCTTAAAGTTCATTCCACTCTCCGCAACCCTCTAATCAGGGACTTATTTAGACCTGGGACACCAGGTAAGTCCAATTAGCGATGAGGTAGTTAAAGATGACCTGCCGGCTCCGGACCTCATAGGCTAAAAGGTAAGCACCCCCGTCCCAGTCCCAACCTCTTGATAAGCCCGCCGGGACCCCCCCCCTCACCCTGTACTTGGCCAGGTAGTCTCCTATGACGCTCTGTTGCCACATTTCCTCAGCCGTCCTGGGCGTCTCTGGGAGCTTGGTCCTCCTCTTGCCGTCTCGCTTCTCCTTCGCCGTCAGGCCGGCGTGTGCCCAGTGCTCCGTCTCCGCCTCACGGCAGCGCTCCTGCGGGGACACGCCGGGGAGAGAACGACCCTGGCATCAGAGCAGCCGCAAGGAACAGTGCATCTTGGCTCAAACATCCCCGTTGACATGACGGCAGTTACTAAACCGTGCCAGATATCATCCTGCAACGTATTGCCACACAGAGCCCGCCTTTGGGGGAAATTAACATAATTGACCCGGTACGACGTGCTCAGTGGCTGAAGCAGGCGGTAACGTACCTGTTGGGGTTTTGCGACACCCACCTTGGCGGAGGGGGACTTGGCTCTGTGTGGGCTTCCAGCGGCTCCCATGCCCAGCCGCGAGCCGCCTAGCTTCTCCTCGGTCATCACACGATCCCGCTCTTCCTCCGGGAGACTCTAGCGTGAGGGAAGCCGACACAAAAGCTGTCGCCGAACTTTGCGTCTGAAAAAACGCCTGGCGTTGTCTAGCGAGGTACTACAGACCGTTTGCTTCCGCTCGACTTACCTCTAGAAACCTCTGGAGGTCCGTTTCGTACTGCTTCTTTTTCTGCGCAGGAGAAAACGGGGAACATCAGCGGTGTGCACAAACTCTGTGTCCCTCCCAAACCCAAACCAAACCTACACAACATATCGTCGGCTAAAGACAGGCATTTACCTCAGAGAGTCATGGTACAGGTGTCCCACATAAAAATGCAAACGTACAGACAAAACCGGACTGACCTGCTCACAGCGTTTCTGAAACATGTCCTTCTCTTTCTGGGTCATCATCTTCCACTGTTTACTACACAGCACCATGCGTTCCGTGCTGGGGACGTCCTTCATGTTCACCATCAGCTCGGCACAGTACAAGGAGTAGCCGTTCCTGGCGGACAGAAGAGCGGCGATCGGTCAGTGTGAACGCAGACGTTTGAACTGCCCAGGCTTTTTTAAATTTTATTTACAAAGAGCAGACAGCGACTGTTTGCATTGCATAAGGGTATTCGATCCCTCAGCTGGGGGAAAATGAAAGTACCAAGGCAAAAATCCCTTCGCGTTTTCTGAACTGCTGAGAAGCAATGGCGGCGTCTGGTATGTGCTGCCGACGCTGAAGCAGATTTTCTGACCACGTATGTTTGAACCCCGCACAGGACGCTTTTCAAGCGGTGCTTCCAGGCCTTTTAACAGAAGTCTTACCTGACTACGTCTCAACACGGCTGTCCAGGGTAAACAAGGTTCATGGTTAAGCCTGAAACGTCCCAAGGTTTCAGGGACCAACCATTCTACAATACATAACATGAAACACAGCGACTCAAGCGACTCACGGCGGTGGCTTGGTTGGCCGGCCGTCAAACTTGTCCTTGAGCTGCCGCTCGGCTTTGGTGAGGACGGACTTGACGTGCTCTGCGGCATCTGGGTGTGCCTCTTGGTAGACTCTCATGCAACCCTGCACAGGTAACAGGTCAGATCAAACCGTCAGGTGACAATGAAAAATGTATTCTCCTCATGGAGAGTTAATCAGTGAGTTCATCATGGATTGTGACTTGGGCATTACTTCAGGATGAAAGAGGACACGCCAAGTATTATTATTATTCTACACCGTTAGACGGTCCATTTGCTGGTCGAGGCGCAAACGGAGGCAATGGATTACGTCTCCTAAAGACGTGAATGTTCTGAACTGCTACTCTCTTACCGCGTAGTCTTTCTGCAGCTCCAGGGCTTTGCTGATCCACTTGAGTCTCTTCTTGTCTGACAGCTGGGACCACTGTCTCCTAAGAGCCTCCTTCAGCTCCTTCTGGCTAACCTGGTGACACACCGGAGAACAGCAAGGCTGTTATTCAACACAATGAAGCGCAACACCCAAGAGGTTTGGTTCAGGGGAAGTGCCCCCTAGCTGGCTGGAACACTCGGCAGAAGCTCACGTCAGGGTGGAGCTTCATATAGGTCTTCTTCTCATGGTTGTACCACAGCTGCTGGGGTGTCTTAGGCTTCTCAGGAAGATCTGACTTCTTCCTCTCCTCTATCAACTCCGGGTGGTCCTCTCTGACGGTCAACAAGAGTAGCGGCGTTATGACTTGCTACCCCTAGTGACTTGCTACCCCTAGTGACTTGCTACCCCTAGTGACTTGCTACCCCTAGTGACTTGCTACCCCTAGTGACTTGCTACTCATCCTCAACATCTCCACTCACTTGAATCGGGCCATGTTCTTCTCAAAGGACTCCTTCTCTCGCTGAAACTCTGTGATGTATTTTTGCTGTAGGGAAGACAGAATAGCCCACATTTGATTAGCAATTAGCAAAAACAAACAAGCCTGGATGTTACAGTTCTCTATTTAAAAAACATGACTTGTTCCCCTAATACAGGAATATCATGTACAGATATGAGATTCGCCTTGAAGCAGTTAAGCGCGCCTTGAGTGCTCGGTGCAACACGCGACGAGTGTCGTGACGTTGACCACTACCTTCTTCTTGTCTGGGAGCTCCTTGTATTTCTTGGACAGGATCTTGGTGAGATCCAGGTTGCTCATCTCGGGGTGGATTTTGGCATACTTGGCACGCTTCTCCATGAAGAACCGGAAATACGGCGTGAGGGGTTTCTTTGGGAAGTCCGGGTGAGTCTGAAAGGGTGCAATCCAATATTTCAATATTTCTTGTGCTACGGTGGTCTATCCTTAAATTTTGAAAAAACATCCATCTGCATTTTCTTTGCAAACAGGCAAATCAGTAGTATTGGTAACTAGACCTTTCTACGCCTGTTGTTAAAGTAGCATGGGATCAATAAAATGCAAGACTGAGAATACTGGTACTTAGTGGCATTTAATGACCACAGCAAAAATTATTCCTCACCTTTAATTTCTTTCCTTTGTAAGGATTCTTCACAAACTCAATGGCATCAACTATGAGTTCGGTCATAGTCCTGAACTTCCGCACCTGAAGAGATCAATTAGAAAGTAAAATTCAGTAGTAAAAAACTTTTTTTTGTCATCGGGTCGTGTTGAATTTGTCAAAAGTTTGATTTTGCCGGTAGAGCCCCTGGGGGGTGGGATTTATTCCCACACCATTCTTCCTGTCACAGATTAAAAACAGGAAACGTACTTTCTGCTGTTGTTTTTGACTTACAAAACTGTGACTGACTCACCTCAGTGGACACCTTCGACCATTTCTGTTTGCACATGTCTCCGGTGAAGCCTCCGAAACAGACCTTCTCCCAGTCGAAGTGGGACTCAGTGGTCTTGTATTTCATGGCATCACTATCAGGTAACAGGTTCCGAATCCTCTCCAAAAGAGTGAGACAGTCCTCTTTACTCCATGCATCCACAACTGAAACATATCATGAAGACACAGTAACACACACATACTATGACATCAAAGGGCAGGCATTTTAACGTTTGTTTAGACTGGCCACTTAAGTAAACACAAACATCACACTGAATCCCAGAATAAAAAATAAAAAAACTAACAGACAAATCTAGGTCATTGCCGATCATTGATCTACTTAAAAGGTTAACCAGAATTATACACATGAGTTATCCAGACCCTGGGAAACCTGAGCCCAGAATAAAACTACTCCTCAAGCAAGCATTCAAAATACGATTTTCATTTTAAAATGCAGGCTATTATGTGAAGGAATCCTGTAGCCTACCTGGCTCGGTTTTGATTTCGGTTTTGATCCGGACGGAGTGGGAGGCTGAGGCAACGCTGCCACTGCCGTTCATCGTGCAGTGTCTGTGGGCGGCTTTGCTAGCCCAGCGACTGGAGATTCTGGAACTACAAAAAGTATTCTGCAGTCATGCGCCGCCTGACAAGTTCTGAAAGAAATAATTTAGGTTAAATCCACACTTTCTGACAGGGCACGTGTCAACAATTTGAATTCAAGTGAATCAACCCATCTTAGAACAATAAGAGGGCTTTAATTGATATAGCATTGCTTCTTTGACCTTCTGGCCCAAGTACATATCAAAGAAATGCGCTGGTTATTAGACTGCGTGTTCCCAGTTAGTACACTGTATAAACTGGATAGATACACAATAGGTGGCGTTTATAATAAATCAGTTATTTAGCTCACAAATGCAAGCATCTTAGTCACGAGTCAGTGTCATTTCTTTTTGTTTCTAAAAAAGGCTGTTTTCCGGGAAATATTTAAGACCGTATACCTAGATCACCGACCGCCGAATTCGTAATAGATGGCACTATGCGGGCAATAAGTCTGTCGACTAGGGGAAGCAGTGAGCGGCGATTGAAATGTAGCGGCTGTGTGGAAGGATGATGTGATCTGGGTTAGTGGATGAACATTTAAACCGAACCATAAATTGGAGTAAGGGACGAACATCTACAAGTTCATGAATTCCAACATTTTGGAACCTCAATCGATTCTGGTACATACCGTACACATTTTATGTGACCATGTCGGTTGCGACCAACTAGACGTCTTTGGAAATATTTTTTAAATCTTATTTGTAACGCCTACGTGAATTCGTAGGATATGATTTAGTAGAACATTATAATTTGCCTTAATGTAACGTAAAATACGAATTCGGCTGTCGCTGATTTAAGCATAGCCTACCGAGGTACGGAATCCCATGAGAACAGGTTGTTCAGCTGGAGTATTAACACAGTGGGCGCACGCATGTGTATTTCTGATGTTGCTACGGTCAGTCAAGCGGATGCTCCGCCCAAGTATCCCACTATCCACCCATTCTCACATGAGAACAACATTTCGTAGCATACTTTTCTAAGCCGTGTAGCATACAATACGGTTTACGAAGAGGACCGAACATTTGATTGTTTCGTCGTTTTGGTTTTTAAGGCAGCCGGATGGATACCTCGTATTAATTCGACAGGGTATTTTGTTTTTGTTTTTTGGAATGACCGGTCCTCTGCCAAGCGCAGCCGACCTAGACCAAGTTCACTCTTACCTTACCGATTTGATGGCGCGACGAGAAGCTGAAGATTTTGATGGGCAATTAACAAAAAGCCCAGTTTAAAATAAGCGTTTTGAAACGCAGAACAGTGCCTTTCTTCAAAAACAAATGCGAGTGATTGCCGAGCCCAGTAATTCAAACACCGGCGTTTCCAAATGCGAAGCCTCGCTCTCGAAGCCGGACGTGAGACGCTGCGGCTGCATACCCACCTCCTCGTCGTCTGTCACCCGGGTACGACTGAAGAGCGTCAATGCGCTTATAGCCGAGGCTACTTAATGTAGGCTATTACATAGTCTTAATGAGAGTAACCTTCCTGTTGTACCGTGGGGGGGGGGGGG
>JACXGK010002635.1:0-38889 GCA_016801125.1 Novumbra hubbsi | reverse complement strand
TTACACCATTGTCATATGTTGTAGAATAAAATCTCAAACATTTAAAGTCGACATTTTTTAAATCAAGTTTGAGGACATACGTAAAACAAATAGGCCTAATAAGTACGTAAATATTAGGCCTGCATGGCCACTAATACGTAAACAGATTTTCGCAAAGACGGCACCTAATCCGTAAATCAGCAAAAGCTTACTTTATAAGGCTTCGTTTTTAACTGTATATCGTTTCCCTTTCTCACATCGGGTGAAATGAAACCCCCGAAATTACCTATGTAGGTTGGACACGGCCTAGGACTGAAGGGAAGAGCGGTCTACGGAAGGGAAAATAGTGCTGGAACAGCTTGAACGTGGCTCCGGTCGGAATCAATATGAACTGCCAGAAAGTGCGCGCCGATATCCCCGCCCGATTCCCCCAAGCGGTGGCGCAGCTGTGCACCCGACCGAGGCGCCACTTTCTCGGTGTACAGTGTCGTCATGGCCCGCACACAAGGTCAAACTTCAGAGAACACAACAAATACGGCGTACTATTATGAGAAAGGGCTTAAACATTGCACAAACAAGTTGTTTGCAGTTGCACGTCTACCGATCGCAACTCAAGCGAGATCTTAAGGAACGAAAACAACTTGGCTATACCCAAATATAAACTGCAATGATCGTCAGATCGTATTAACACATTTCCAGTGCTGGTGGCATTTAATGTCTTACAATTTTAGATTCAATTCTACTCATAGTTTTAACCCAACTTTGTCCTGGGAACACCGACTGTTTTCAGCTTGCTACCCCCGTAATGGCGCCCTTATTCCGGCAGGAGACAAACGTAGCTTCCGCTGGCACGAACAGGCTTATTACCAAACTCGTTTTTTTAGCTTGTATTTTACACAAAGTAATCTGTCAATAAAACCACCGAGTCCACAAAATGTAGTATTAGCAGACTGCATTTTATATGGTATGTGCATTTAGCAACAAAATTCGTTATTTTGTGAAAAGTCGTTTTAATGTTAGAATTTGGAGGGAATCTCTCAACGTTGAAGGTGATGTTATAACCTACCAAAAGACCTAAGTGCAAAATTCTGAAATGTTTATTAATGCTATGATTTGGTGAAAAACAGATACGCGAGCGGACGCATCTGCTTGCTCTCGCCCCAAAGCCCTCACTGCAGAGCCGCCATGAGTGTTACAAAGACTCGGGGACACACGACTTGAAAAATCGCTTTTAGCGTCGTCAAAACACAACTTTTCACTCACCTTTTTTGACAGTTAGAAACCAGCGTTGTTTACACAAATCAAGGTATTCGTAGTAAGTATTTTAGGGCTGTTTAAGTGTCCCTTTTTCAGCTGTAAACCCCGGGGAGTCAGGTCGAAACGGATCCGACAAAAGGAGCGTCTGGTTCGGTATGAAACTCCGCCCAGCGCCGCAGGGGGAGGAACTCCAAGGAAAATACATGCGAGAAAGAAGGAGACAAAGGCGGAGGCTGAAACTAAAACATACGGCAATGTTTTGTAAGAAAAAGCTTGATCGTAGTGGTGTAATATTTTTATTGAATAGTATATAGCAATTTTAAATAATCTAGACATCAGTAAACAATTCAAGTCTGTCATTCTTGTAGTGATTGTCAATGGTATTTTACAGTCCGCCACCCCTTTCATTTTAGCCACAGTCCATGAAGACGTGCTAAACCGATTACTAGACTATCCTAAGCGCCCACACGTTTCCCGGAATAACTGGGCCTCATACTACTAAGCTAGCCAAGAGTTGGGACTTGAAAGATCCAAGACTGAGGATGTAAAATGCCAGACTGTAGTTTTAAGTCTCGTAATCAACGGGGAAAATACATGAAACGCTCAAATTAGCCCTAGCCCTTACTGTAACACAAGCAAGCCACATATTTGCGTTCAGTTGTCCTGCAAATGTCCAAGCCCTTGATAGTTAATGATTATATCCTGCAATGATAACTCTGACACCGCGGACATGCCTCACTTTCCCCTCAGTGCAGCCTTTTTCATGTAGCCTTCTGACACAACCGTCACGCATGCTCACTGCCAGGAAAAGGAGGAGACAAACCGCCGCTGGTCTCTCGTCGTCTGTATCTGTGAGCCTATCAGGATCGGTTGTGACAGTGGTCGTGTCAAATGCCAAAGCTTTGGGTGAAGATGATTTAATGGCCTACTGTAGCCTATGCTATTAGTCAACGCAATTCAAGTACCTTTTAACATATATTTTGGTCGTTATCCTGTTTAATTTGCCACGCGTTCATGCAACAATTATTTACAACGTTGACATGAATGCAGTGAAAAACAGGCCTATACGCATTTAGTCAATAGGTGATTAGATTACTGTAAAGATTCAATCTGATGCCACCATACACCATTAATATAGCCTAAATTAATGAATATGGTTTTGTTTTGCCGATTCGTCACTTCCTTGGTTATGCTTGCCCAATAGAACTACGGGTGGGGAACACACGTTACTGATGTTGAGTTTTGGAAGTCCCTAGCTAATAAATCCATTAATTTAAACAACAACAAAGCATCTACGCCGCCTCTGTTTTGGTAAACGACGTGAGATAGGGCTCAGAGCTACTGTAAGGATGAATAGACTGAATAAAAGTGATTGCAAAATCATAGTTACGACTTTTTCTTAAGGCTATAAAAAGGTGAATTACACTAATAATATTTTACACACATTGGGGATAAATATGCAGATATTTGGGAATTTAAAGTATATTCTATGAGCCCTGTATAGCATAGTCCCACTTAACACACACACAACAACAAACATCTCGTCCACGCTGTAGTCTTGAAAAGGGCTCTGAAAACAGGTTGCCTGTTGAAGTGTGTTACTGATGTTTTGCACAGGAAAAATGATACTGATATCTACTCAAATAATCCAGTTTGGGCTTCCTTTATACGGAGACAGCAAAACAAAACGAAACAAAAAGCAGGTGAGTTTCTTTCATTTAATCATGTATAGATATTCATTTGTACATATATAAAAAATAGCTTTTAAAATCAATCCCATAAGACTAAAACTTTGAAACAAATTAAAGCATGAAGAACGATAGTGTTTTTAAAGCTGATGCGCTTGTACCATGATCCATTCTTAAGAAAATATATGGATACATTTCTATGCAATATATTTTTTGTTCATAGGCTTTTTTTCTTCAAAGCTCCACGTGCCTACCTATAAACACTATATTTGAAATATGAATTGCTCTAATGTTTGTAATTAAAAAGGAACAGTACAATGTAAAAGAACATGACAAAATAAATCTAATCATATTTCTGAACGCTAGCTTTGCAACGACCCTTGGGACAACGGTGAGGAAAGATTATATGATCTTAACTAGACAACTAGACGTGAACTAGACATCAAAAACCGAAAATAAAAACGCAAAGAACTGTATTTGTATACTAGACTATATAATGGCAAAGAGGTTGTACAAGGTATAGAGATGTTCCGTAGAGTAATATGTTTCTGCTACATACTTTTGGAATAATTGCATTAATTGATTTATTCTAGTGCATAAATAATTCGGCTGTTTTAATGTGGTAGAAAGTAAACAGAATCTCAATAACGGTTGTTAAAACACATCGAATGACATTCAGCTGCTATCAACAAACTGTCCTGCATGGCTTCATAAACAAGATTAGCTGCGCTAAATTTCTCAGACCTTAATAGATGTGCAAACATTCTTAAATGTGTTTTGATTTGTAAGAAATATAATAATTTCTAGCCAACGTCACCCACTCATCCATCACTATCCCTATTATCGACCGTTACTAGCGGTCGAAGAAACTAAACTGCTGTTGGATATGCTGAATGTGTGTTCTACGCTACTTTTGGTAGACTGTACATTATGTTCAACAAAATGTACTAGACAATTAAAAGAAACGTTACTGTTCCCCTTTATGTGACCCAAAAAGACAACGCCAAGCTCAGTTGGTTTTAACGTATTGCCTTACTGGCGTCGGAGCGCCAACATCAGTTCACTCCGGGTCGCCGTGTTCGTTGCCATCAGTTTTCTGTTAGGTCTCACACATTAGGGGAATGATGAAACACCCTCACCACACTCTCCCTCAAGACAAGGCACAAAATACAAAACTCTTCACATTTATTACACTTACGTGACGCGGGGAGAAACATGTTCAGACATTTAGACTTTACAGAACACAGCAGCGGGAATCAAGGGACGGGTTTAGAAGTGGTCCAGTAATCTAAACAACTTAATCTGCTGCACATGTACTACTGCAGCATCTTTCCTCTCAAGCTCTACCCATGAAGCTTACACATAAGTTGTGCTCTATAGTGTGTTCGGGTAATAAAGCCGGTGTGTTTGGAAAAGCACACCGGCGAGAATCGAGCAGCAAATGACTTGACAATGGTTGGTGTCCTTCCTAGGATAGAAAACTGGTGGACACGTTGACTTTCTGGGGTACTGAATGCCAGGTTAATTAGCTAAGGCTTCCCTTAGCTAGTATCACCCCGAATATACACCAGGGGGTAGCGTTGTGCTGGGTTTTATTTCGTTTGCAAATAATGAATCGATTCAAACAATGTCCTCTCAGGGGATGACGTACATACACCGCGGTAGAGCAAGGTGGTTCGATTCAGTTGTGCGACCGACAACCCCTGTAAGTATAGCCCAACCCCACCGGAACCCGGTTTCATGGCGCTGTCATTTGTCACCGACTGCGTGTTCTCACGAACAACTCGAATAGCCAGCATATCTGATAACACCATCGCAGGAGTAAAACAGAAGACACTTATACGGGTCTCTGTCCAGTAGTCTAGAAAAAAAACTAAATAGTCTACGCGCCATAATCCCCATAAAGCCTAGCGCCAACATTTTATACTGGTTCATATTGAATTTCACAATTTTTTTATTCCATTCCAAGGAATTTTAGAATAAGGCCCGTGTTTCTTTACACTTAACTCAGGCCAAGCGTTTCATTCTCGTCAGGACTAGGTGATATTTGTCTACTTGCTTCAATTAGCGATGCAAGAACATATTTGCTTAAATTCAGCCAGTATTGCAAAATGTCAACTTGTCCAAGACCATTGATATTTACACAAATATTAAAATGTCTATGTGATGTAAGCCTACAGGAAACACATACTGTAGACATATGTGAAGTGGATCTAAAAATGACCTATGGAAGAAATGAGTGGTGTAAATGCCCAAAGACACTTTTGCAGTTAAGCTGCAAGGTGTTATGGAAGTCATAACTCAGTATTTAAGTCTACTGGCCTTGGACAGTCTTCACAGGAGATATATACACTACAAAGGCAAACTGCGTAAGATGGCGGCTCATATGCCTACTGTGATGGCGCCTCAGTCGCGTAACCGGGCCCACGAACGCACAGTGATTATTGATTGGTCGATTGGATTTACTTTGCTTACTACATTTAGCAGTGTGAATGATAGAGACCGTTTCTCAGTAATCAAACACAAGTAATTAAAATAACTTGGTGGGCAATGTAAATCATATGAAATTAGGAACGATTTAGTGCATATTTTATCCACTTTCTGTACTGAGTAATAACAAAAGAAATAACAAACCTTGTAAAGGCTCATGCAATGATATCTCCAACTGTGAGCACAAGAACGAATGGTTAAATGCTGGTCACTTTGAATTAAAAACAGTCAATGCAAAAACAAAAAGTCCCATTACAAATTGAAAAATGTACAATGTATACATTTTACCGCCATCATGAGAAATATACTTAATTCGTTTTGAACCTCACATATTAAAGTGCTTTCTTCTCAGGTCATGACCTCAGCGAATGTGATTCACTCTAGTCGCAGTTTCACCCTTCCATGGACCCAATCCCCTACTTTGACACAAAACTAGCCCAACTGCCACCTGGCATTGAAACAAACCCCAAAAGACCCTAAAGAAACATAAAAACAAGAGTCGCATTAGGGACCAAAACAACTCCAATAAAAATACAATTCAATATTTACCACCCATCAGTTCTAAAACAAATGGAACAAAAAAATATTTAGTAATACAGGAGGAGCCACTTCCGGTTGCACACTGTACAGTTGGTCGGCAAGACGTCAACCACGATGGCCCAGACGATCCTCACACCGGCATGTGCATCTCAGTGTATTCATCCTGTCCTTCCTTCTCATCAAAAGAAGGCTCCGTGTCGTCCGCATCCAACTAGGACACATTGAGGAAGCAGGGTTAGGAGGCCAAGGGTCAAGGTTCAGCCCACGGCTTGGCTGTATAAGGCAAGAGCCCCCAATAATCCACTTCCAACTGTCAGACAGAACCAAGTGAAAACCCAACTCCCTCAGGTGGCAGCATCAGTGCCTGTGTGTGTGTGTGTCGGGGGTGAGGCTTACACACTGCATCTCGCGCGTGCTGAAGATGCGGGGCAGCAGGAAGAATTTGATGGGCACAGTGAGAATGAGGACAAACGGGAAGGCCAGCGAGGCCGCCGTGGACATGACCGCCCAGAGCAGCACCAGGCACACCAGCTGGATCAGCGTGAACAGGTGCATCCGCAGGGTCCTCACCTGGAACACACACACACATCGTACTCACAGCGCTCGGGGGAGTAAACCACCGTCTCCAGTGTTTCTGGGGGTGGGGGGGGGTGCTGACCTTGCGGACGTAGGTGTGTTCGGGGTGGTACTTCGGGGGCATGAACAGCAGCAGGATGCGCTCAGTGAACTGGATGCCGTTCAGCGACATGACGCCCATGTAGAGGAAGATCCCGAAGAGGACCGCGATGGGGATCTGGCGCAGGAGGTCTCCGATCACGATGGACAAGCCTAGCCAGGGAGACACGCGACACTATTCCTTCATTGGCTCCCTTGGGAATGAACACAACAGCTGTGGCCAAAGTTACCGGGGCCCCCGTGTGCTTACTTCCCCCCAAAAAATGGACATTAATATTGACCAAAGTATTTGGCCTCTAGAATTCATCATTACAGTGTGACTATTTGTTTTGGATTATAAACCTAATATGTTCCTTGGGATCAGAAAATACACAGAAATGGCATTGATAAAGTTAGTGACATCCAAGGCTCAATATTTGGTAGCACATCTTTTGAATCGGGTTGCTAAACCTGTAGAACTGCTCCAAACGTCCCTGTTCTTCCTGAAATCCTGGTTGTAGGATCCTCTCTCTGCTAAATTCTACCCCCATAACCTCTGCCTTCTGGGAATATTCCTGCAATTTGGCGTCCCTACACTCTGGAGTTAAGCCTGCCAATGTAGTGTGTCATGCCTACCAACAAACAGAGCCACGAGGAAGCCAGTAACCCTTTGCTCTTTCACTTCCTGGATACGAGGCTTGTCGCCGGGGGCCACAGCCTTGCTCATGACGGTAAGGGCGTTGGTGTGAGTGACAGAACGCACAGTTGCCGCGGCCAACCAGGGCAGACCAAACAGGGAGGAAATCCCGCCCACAGCCACGATGATGAGCAGGTCCAGGTGGAAGCCAGAGCCTTTCAACAGCATCCGCTCCTTCTTACTGACTATCAGCCTGAAGGAGGACAGAGGGAGTTGAGCAGAGAGGGGAGTAAACAGGGTGGAGGGTAGAGGAGCGATGGAGTAAATAGAGTAGAGGAGAGAGAGAGAGGAGACTAAAAGAGAGATGGAGGGTGTGGAGTCTGGTCTATAATATGTGAGAAGGGATTCAGAGGATGGAGGAGGTAGAATTTGGCCTATAATGAGGAGGCGCAGAGGAGACAGAGGCTCAGTGGGTGCCCCTACGTGGTGATCTGCGTCTCCATGAAGATGAGGATGAAGACCAGGAGGGCGGGCAGGACGCTGGCAGCCATCATCCAGACCGGGAACTGTCCGTCGGAGCCCAGTGGGGGGATCAGCCAGCCTCTCTTCTCCGGACTGGTCACCGAGAGGCCCGTGGGAACACTAAGCTTCTGTGTGGGGGTAGGGGTCAAAGGTCAGCCCGTGCCATACTTCAGATTGGACTCATGATATTTTGATCTCTACCAATACCTACCTGGGAGTAGGTCATGATAGAGAACCTGGTTGACGGTTATTTAGTGTATTCACTGGGTGTAGGTTATATATTCACTTGTGTTAGGTTATATATATATATATATATATACATACAAATGAGTGTAGGTTATATATTCACCTAGGTGTAGGTTAAATATTCACCTGGGTGTAGGTTATATATTCACCTGGGTGTAGGTTATATATTCACCTGGGTGTAGGTTATATATTCACCTGGGTGTAGGTTATATATTCACCTGGGTGTAGGTGTCTTTTACGCTGTAGTCCACCAGCACCATGATAAGAATTGAGATTGGAACTCCGAAGTCTCCGATCATCCTGCGGAGCTGAGACAGAAAACATTTATATAAATGTTTTGGTGCCAAAGTGTATCCAAAATATTCAAGAAATGAACATTTCCCTGAGTTTCCATGCTCAGTATAAATTTGTGAATGTCAGGGAACTGATTTAAAGATGTTAATGTAGGCAGACCTGCGTGGCTGTTGGGAAAGTCCACCAGACACATGCCAATTCCTTGTACGTCATTTCACAGACGTTCCACTACCTATTGGACATTTTAATACCACTGCAAGCCCAACTGAGCTCCATGGGACCATGTCCAAAACCCATTTACCTAAACAAACGGTCATTGGCCTTAAATAATCAAAATCAGACCTTTGGCACCATGCCCAGACCTTAAATCTGTCCTTACCTTGCCAGGGAAGAAGGCACTGTTCTTGAACTTTCGCAGGTAGAAAGCTATGAAGAATGTTCCGGACATGAGGACCAGGGTGAGGAGGGCCGTGTTGGGTTCTCCCACCACCTTGCCCGGAACGTCGACCACAGTGTTGTTGCACGAGGGTGACGTCCACGTGCCGTTGACAAGGTTACAGTGCTGGAGAGGATTCTCTTGAAAGATCTGGGTGGGTTTTTTGAGACAGATCGATACAGACAGTGTAACTCTTCGTGTCGCACCTTCCCGCACCACAACACCGTTGTCAGGCGTTGGATAGTTTCCAAGACAACCTCTTGACGGTGTAATGACGCACCAATGGTAAGCTAGCGGCGGAAAGGCGAGGTGGTTGGCTAGCCAACAAGCCGAACCAATCGGCTCCGTCTCAGAGGGTGTCCTCCTCCAGACCCAAGCTCACCTTGCCCAGTTTGGAAAAGGTCTGGTAGATGAAGATGAGCGAGATGAGGAAGGAGAATATCTCCTGGGTGAAGCGCGAGACAAAGCGGACCAGGAAGCTGCCCTCGAAGGCCACCATGACGACCACGATGAACACCAACCAGAAGCCAATCCACACGCGTCCTGTCAGGTACTCCATGTCGTTGGCGGTGCAGAACTACAACACAGCATCGGGTGGTGTTTTTAGGCGGGCACGTCATCGTACACATTCTAACTGCATTCCTTACGCAGGCCAGGGCGACAACATTCCTGACAAGTTTCCCAAAAGTGCCGGAGTTAAGTAGGAACATTTATGACGCGAGTCCTCAGGAATGCATAGAAAAAAAGATAAAAAGGCCTTTCTCAGTGCTGGAGGTACCGGGAGGGAATCACTGGGCTCGATGCTCACCGAGTAGAAGGCCTCCTCAAACACCAGTATGGGTCCAGAGAACCCCACCACCAACAGAGGCTGCGCCCCCAGGAGGGAGAAGATGACCCCCTGCAACGACGTGGCAATGATCAGCTCTGACACGCCAATCAACCCCCCGGTCTTCTCTCCTAGAACAGAAGACAAGAGGCCCGGGATGGGCAAAGTGAATCCTCCGAGCGCAACGCCCCCCCCACCCACATGTTCTATCCATCTACCGAGCCTTATTTTGAACAGGTTAACCACGCCCATGTTCCTCCCCCCTGACGGGTGACCGACTGACCTAGTAGTCCCCCGAAGGTGACGGCGGGCGACAGGGATGCGAAGTAGATGAATATGACGGCGGCCATGCACTGGGGGTTCAGTGCGTCCCGGAAGTCACTGACATATTTGGGATAGCGCCCTGCGGCGTCGCGGATCAGTCCCCCAAACAGGCGTCCCGACCGGCACAGCGGGTCGTCTCCAGGTTTAAATGGAACCTGCAGGGCTGCGGGAGGGGCGAGGGAATCCTTTATCCTTCATGCTCTACTACCTTAATTATTGGGGCTCTACTACCTTTATTCTTGGGGTTCTACTACCTTTATTCTTGGGGCTCTGCCACCTTTCTGGGCTCTACTAAATGTATTCTATGGCTCTACTACTTTTATACCTTGGGTTGTACTACTTTTATACTTTGGGCTCTACTACCATTATACTTTGGGCTCTACTACAGTTATACTTTGGGCTCTACTACAGTTATACTTTGGGCTCTACTACAGTTATACTTTGGGCTCTACTACCTTTATACTTTGGGCTCTACTATATGATTTCTATGGCTCTACTACTTTTATACCTTGGGTTGTACTACTTTTACACTTTGGGCTCTACAACCATTATAATTTAGGCTCTATTACCGTTATACTTTGGGCTCTACTACCGTTATACTTTGGGCTCTACTACCGTTATACTCTATTAACTCTTTCATATGCACTTCTTTACATTTGTCCTTTGGGCTCCAATGCTTTTTCCCTTCAGTTCCTAGTACCTTTGTCCTTCAGGCTCTTGGGCTCCTTGACCCTGAGCTTCTGACCTTGCCGTTCCTCCCTCTTGAGAAGCATCTCCTTCTGAAAGCGGGCGACTGATCTGAGCAGCTCCTCGCCGCCCACCTCGGAAGGCGGCAGCACGATGCTGCAGTCCAGGAAGCTGTTGATGGCGTTCAGCAGGTCCTGCCGCTCGTCCGCCAGGTACGCCGCCTCGTGGAAGTGCTGCCGGGAAACGATCACAACAACAACACGCGGGGCCACTTAGCGACCGCTTGGCGTCAACACGCCAGACGTTCTTTCCATACGCGGTGCCGACCTGCGGGAGCACAACCTTGTTGCCGTGCCCACGCTCGAACCAGGTGCCCAGGGGACTCACCTTGTCGGACATCAGCGTGGATATGGAGCGGCCAATCTGATGGTAGTCGACGTTGGCGATGGGCGGGCCCATGAGCAGGAAGAGGAAGCGCACGGGGACGGGCACCTCCAGCACTGACTCCAGCAACACTGCCTCCTGCAGGCGCACAAACGCCATGGACGGCTGCTCTAGAAAGGACACGGCACCTGCAGAAGATATCTAATGAATAACGTCGGACATTGATGAGGAAAAAAATCTTCTTTTTCTCCTGTTGCCTTTTTTACACCTTACAAATGTATGACCCCATCCACCCTCTTCGGATGAGAAAAGTATGCATTTTTGTTAGAATATGCCCCTGTGAAAATAGTTGTATTTAGTAAAAGGTACTAGGTGTTTGGGATATACTGGTATAACATATTATTTCCAGTGCTTAGGTGTTCTTGGCCCACACCACGTATATCCATTCACCAGCCTCTGATATTTTCCCACAATGCTTGGATGTTTTATAGGACTGCTAAACCTTCACTGACTGCACAATAAATATGCACTTATTTGCTAACAGCATCTCAACCTTTAACATGACAACAGGCTATGCAGGGGTAATACAGTATTAGGTGCTGTAAAGATACTATTTTCTTTGCAGAAAAATAAAAAGCTGAGATCTAGTTACGGCCCATATTGAATGGACTTTATCGGATTATACAATTTAAGATGTTCACACTATCAGACTTGAATCTTAGAAATATATGTTTTAAAAGTATAAGGAAATACCTGAAGATGACAGTGGAATAACAATGTTTACCTATAAGGACAACGGTGGCTTCCGCGTTTTCCGGAATTTTCTCCAGCAACTTGAGCTCATGCTTGGACTTGGACCTGTGCATGCCCAACATGGGCAGAGCGTCTTTCTGTGAATGAACACGGGATTCAAGAAAAGACACAAAAGAGACGCACAACCTTATATTCGACCAGACCACGATAACCCACAACGTCCAAATCGGCCAAAAAACAACCCAAAGACACAGCGCCCCAGCCGAGTAAAGACCTCGCTCTTCTCCATGTCGCCGGTGGCGTTGGTAAGGGTGGCGAGGGCCCCGTCTCCGCCCATCAGGGGGTCGGTGACAGAAGGCTCTGCTGTGCCGGTGTGGTTGCTGTTGCCATGGTGGCTTCCCATCAGGGAGGCCAGACTTGCCGCCGAGATGTTTCGCGTGAAGGAGCTGTGTTCCTTCTCGTCGCTCGGGTGACTGTGGAAAGGGGAGGGCGGGAGAGGGGGTTTGTGTGGCACAGGGGGCCACATTTTAATTGGAGCGTCTTGTCGGTGGCATCCGGCCCAATATACTACGGCTGTCAACCAATCAGCATGCAGGGATCACACCATTCAGGAGAGTGATGGTGAAAGACGGCAGACGTGCCTGTGTTTGAGTAGCAAAGCTCTGAGGACATTGGCCCGGTCCTCTTCTTTGATCTGGTCAGAGATGATCATCTGCTCCACCACCTGGTGGGCGATGCCAGGCAAGGTCTTCTGGTTCAGATCCAGCAGCACCGCACCTGCAGAACCACCACAGTTTCACTTGAACCCGTGCTACTTAACTCCTGAACCCGTGCTACTTAACTCCTGAACCCGTGCTACTTAACTCCTGAACCCGTGCTACTTAACTCCTGAACCCGTGCTACTTAACTCCTGAACCCGTGCTACTTAACTCCTGAACCCGTGCTACTTAACTCCTGAACCTGTGCTACTTAACTCTCTGTTCTTTCCCCAACCTCTCTCTCCTCTTTCAGCCCTCCAGTTGGTACCCTCTATGGCCTCTACCTCCTCCATCCCCTCCATCTCCTCTACCTCCTCTACCTCCTCCTTATTCTGTTGTCCTCCCCAAAGTTTTTGTCCCCCCCCCTTGTTCTCTCACCGTGGGAGATGGTCTTGCGGAGCTCCAGGAGGCTACGGAACGAGAGCGAGGCCACGTGAGGTTTGCCCCAGCGGTCCGTCTCCTCCTCCACGTCCTCCTCAAACTTGATCCAGCGGGCCGTCTCGCGCCACTGTAGCTCCTGGTTCTTATCCATCACCAGCTCGTTCAGCTCCACAAACACCTGGGAGACAGGCCACGCAAAGCCGCTGAAGACCGGGACATAAACACCTGGGAGACAGGCCACGCAAAGCCGCTGAAGACCGGGACATAAACACCTGGGAGACAGGCCACGCAAAGCCGCTCAAGACCGGGACATAAACGCAGAGTCTCACAGGATACTAGCATCTTGTTATAGACTGAGGTATTAATGTTGGAGGGATTCCAGGAAGATGCATTCGTCCAACTAGCACATATTCTTTTCAGTGTCCTTTTAGTTCGTTTGACATTTTCAATGTCACATAGATATGACCAAATTAAAAAAAATCGGATAATATTTGAGTAACTATCAAGAAAAACGTCCCAGTGCCTGCTTTATAAGGTTCTCGCCATGGGACCAGACAGGCCAGAACTGAACAGCTACTCAGGTCGTTACTGATTTAGAGTCAATCTAATCAAGAGGCCATCTAACCTAGATCTAACCTGGAATTTTCGGATTTCCTGTAGCTTCCTTTATTTGTTACACCTCCAGAAAAAACGCTAAAACATAGCAAACCTTTGGGAGGGACATGTGCACACACACACACACACACACACACATTTGTGATTCTGTTGTTCTGACCAATAAATCCAAATTTTTCCAATCCCCTAACCCTAACCATTCCCTTTCTGTAAACGTATACCCTTAATGCCATAACTTAACTCTGAACCCAACTTTTACAGCAAAAACCAAATCTAACACTAACCTAAGTTCTATATTTTACCATAAACCTAACCCCTAAACCGTAAATATCGTTTTGTTTCTTGTCAGGACCCACATTTACAGGTTTTACTATCTTTGTGGGACCTAAAAAAGCAGTGCCGATAGCAGTGTCAATGTCTATATGAGAACAGGGTCACACCAACACCATTTTAGCCAACTAAAATGTGTAACACAAACAAAAACCACAACAAACTCACCACCAACTCACCACCATTCTCGAAGCAGAGTGTCTACTACAAGTATCAACTGGAATAAGCCCTCTTCAACAGTAATAAGGTACTAGCACGGGTGCTAGAAGTTGTCATGCGGCAGGTCCAGCATGCATCCGGTCAATACCAACGCTTCATAAGCCGTGAAGATGTGAAGGGAAACACTGCAAATCACAAAGTGTGTCGGGGGCAAAAAAAAACGTGTTGTTCTGGTAAGACAACAGCCGGCAACCCTACCTTCCTGTACCCTGTCAAACAGCCAGCGAGCTCCGAGCGGACCATTCTGTCCGGGCACGAGGTGGATCGGTACTGGACGGGTGAGCGAAAAGCAAAGGTACTGACTGGTCGGAGAGAGAAGTGTGACCTTCCTGTCCCCTGACGTACACCCGCACACACGCGCGGCCACTGGCTCGACAAGACGGGGAACGTGAATTGGTGGCCCATTGTTTCACGTTCACCTTTCAACACACACACGTCTACCTGGCCACCCTAGAACAACAAACGCCCCTCTCTGTCTTCACACGGACCCTCGTCTACTGTTACCTCTCCTCTTTTTGAGAGGCGTGTGAAAGTTCTTGCCGAGTCAATTCTTAGTCAAGTCGATAGGTTTGTTCCTTTTCTGTTTTAGCTTAAGTTAGAGGTGGATTCTGAACACATAAATGACACTTGCTCTCCTCGTCCAACATACTTTTTTTCAAGCGACATGTAAAAAAGCTAGAAAGAAAATGCATTCTCTTTGATTTGTTCCACTCAAAGCAAAGACTGAACCATCTCGTACGTGTGACAACATTTTCGATGAATTTCTTTTTTAGCAAGGCTGGGTTCAGTGTCAATATTGGGCGTAATTAGATCATTTTTGTAGGACACACTTCTTAGAATAGAGAATCAATTCATATTCCTGTTCATTTGTCACTACATCCTGAAGACTCCAATTTGGCCTTTGGTCATTGTAAAGAGAAGAAGCCACACACACATTTCTGTGGTCATACTAGTTGCCCCAACAGGATGCCCAAATGACCATTCCACCACCTAACCCCATGAAAACCCACCCAGACACAACATCACCCACCCCCCTCATCCACCCCACAACCCCACCAACCCACACACATCCACTCCACCCTCCCCACCCACACCCACCTCATGGGGGGTGCGGTCCAGCTTGCGGCTGCGGGCACTCGGCTCCTTGTGGTCCTTGTTGATGTGCACCACCTGTCCCTTGTTGGTCTTCCTGACCAGGTGACGGCGCACCGCGGGAACATCCTCGAACCTGTGGCCTGGCGCGTTCGACGGGACGGGGACGCAGAGGGACGCAGAGGGACGAGAACGAGAAAAAGTTATTTTCAACGTCCCCGGAGGGCTTCACTCTGTCTGGGGTCGTCAGTTCAGGTGATGTGGTGTTGTTTCACGGGCAAGCTTGACATTCCTGGGAGAGACGTAGTGTTTGGTCGTGGTGGGGGCGGACCGGAAACGGTTAAATGTATTTCTTCCCGGTCGCTGCAAAAGCACGACTTCAAAATATCGTCCGTGTTCAGCTGACCGTTACGACACTAAGACCTCAGGTAGACGTTATTGTGCTGCGTTGGTTTTAACAAGCGGTGAGAACACACTTGGATTCCCACGGTGGTCCCTTTCTAGTAAACACATTTCTGGATTGGCCTAACAATAGGGAAGCTTTCCAAGGAGTCAAGGTGGGTGAGATCGACCCCGCCCTCATCAACTAGCTGACTTACTGCTTCATTCACGCAATTCACGAAACTCAAAGGGTGGCAAATCCATGGCTTTGTTTTTAAGATACAGGTTGTAAAACCATTAACACAAACATTTAGACTTATGCAGAAGGTCTCACAGACGCTAACAGTTGTGCAGAAACCTCCAGTACAAAGAAACATATTCAAACTTAAATTATTATGTATTTTAAAAAAATCTATTGATGTCATGGTTACTCACCGAGAAATGCTGCTCTGATTCAAATAAAAGCCCAGTTTAGGAACTTCAGGACAGAGGACCAAACCAGGCTTCTTTATAAACCTCCCAAAATGTATAATATTAAAAAACAATTCTGTCTAAAGAACGACAGACGTGCACACTCTGCCCACGCGCACGAACACATCACTTTTATCTGAACAAGAAACAAACAAACTGGAAAAATACTCCGGCAGTGGGCAGCTTTGGGCTCTGTGAAAACACTCGCATTCCAGCACAGTGAGCATGTGGGATTGGTCAGCATTGTTTGCTTGTACACAGAACAATAAACTCTGTATCGGGATCAGATTTAAGATAAAAAATGCTAATTGACTGTGGAGAATGGGCTACTTGTGTTTAAATATCATGCCTTTGTAATGTCAGGGTAAGGACTGTACAATCTAGATATAGAAAGAAATATATTGGTCAAAGCTTTATGGTACATGTAATTCTCTTTAGTGCTGATATATAATTACAATTTAACAATTATATTTAGAATTGACAATTTACTGACAAAAACATGAACATACAACAAAGCGTTTACATTTTATATACATTTTGTGCTGGATGTTTAATTCATCCGTGTGTGATATATATTCACTTATGTTTGCTTTGAAATTATAAGTTACAAAGCGAGTGGTTTTGAAGCCATATGGCCCAATTTTTATACATCTAAACCTTTTCTTAATTAATGTCATAATTTCAGTGACCGTTCACATGGGGAGGTCTGTCTCCCTGTCATTGCATTGCTTCCTTGATCACAAATCAACCAAACAGACTCCAGTAGTGTTTTCAAATCTAAACTACAGCCCAGTTTTACGCGCAACACTGTACGTATGTTTTCCAGTTCTAAACCAAAGCATAGTTCCTGTGGAGGTTTCTTCCTTCCAGTTTTTTCTCATACTCACTCTTGATGCCGTCCAGGTCAGCAGACCCCAGCATCTGAGCCTCGCTCTCGTCTGTGGCCTGGTGCTGGTGACGCTGGCCGGCTGTCATGTTGCCGGAGCAACGGCGCTCCTGCAGATTGTAGCTGCGACCGCCAGCAGGGGGCGGTGTTCTGAAGGAGGAGGACGGAGACGTAGAGCCCCTCGCGGGCGGGCTGGGCGACTCCCGTGGGGGGTCAGAGGACAGGCCACTCTTTCCTTTGTGAGACGCCGACACCAAGTCCACTGGCTCACTGGGAGTCATGGCAACAACGTATAGACAGACAGGATGCAGACAGACAGTCAGACAGAATGCAGACAGACAGGCAGCCAGACAAACTGCGTACAGAATTTGTGTGTTTTTCTGTAAGTGGATTACTTGTTCGTGTGTGTGTGTGTGTGTGTATTGCTATACGAGTCTCTCCGTGTTCGTGTGTGTGTTGCTCACTCGGCGGACGTGGCGTCCTCTGGCAGCGCGGTGCCCAGGGCCGTCTCAGGTACGACAGTCAGGCGCCTGGGCATGGTGCCACCGCCGGACTCGTCCTCAGACACAAAGAACTACAGACGGGACAGACTGGCGTCAGCGGGGCTACAACCCCTTCAGAAGAACTGGCCCGTTTTGGGCTGTAGTGGGCAGCCAGCTGGAGAAGGAGGTGCTTTCTGGAAAAGCAGGTGGTGCCTCGGAAGGAGGTGCTGCCTTCTCCCTTGAGTCGCCATACATTTAGGGACTTCTGTAATATTATCTTGAAATGTTTTGTGTCTGACAGTGTGTGTGTGTGTGTGTGTGTGTGTGTATAGGCCATTAGACTGTGACTCCACCTGCACATCCTTGTTGTGTGTGTGTGTGTGTGTGTGTATAGACCGTTAGACTGTGACTCCACCTGCACATCCTTGTTGTGTGTGTGTGTGTGTGTGTGTGTGAGTGCGTATAGACCGTTAGACTGTGACTCCACCTGCACATCCTTGTTGTGTGTGTGTGTGTGCGTATAGACCGTTAGACTGTGACTCCACCTGCACATCCTCGTTGTGTGTGTCCGTGTCCGTGTCAGGTGTGGGAGTGGTAGTGTAGAGGCCCTCTCCATCAATCTGGCTGTGGGACTCTTCCTCCTCTTCCTCCTCGTCCTCTTCTATGGTGGGAGCTCCCCCGGCCGCAGAACCTTTTCTTCGTCCCGTTCCCCTCTTCTTCTTGTTGCTCTTCTTCTTCCTCCCCTCTGGGGGGAGCTTGGACAGCGGGTGGTGGATGTGGTGTGAGGAGTGACGGTGGTCTGGAGGTGCATTTATATGTAGAGGGAGGGAGAGAGGAAATAACTTTGTAAATGACAACTGGAGATACTCTCAAGAGTAACCGGTAAAACACATTTTATAGAGGTGTAACAGGTTAAACAGTGCAACAGGTTAGTCATTGTAACTGTGTAACAGGTTAGTCATTGTAACCGTGTAACAGGTTAGACATTGTAACCGTGCAACAGGTTAGACATTGTAACCGTTCAACAGGTTAGACATTGTAACCGTGTAACAGGTTAGACATTGTAACCGTGAAACAGGTTAGACATTGTAACCGTGTAACAGGTTAGACATTGTAACCGTGTAACAGGTTAGACATTGTAACCGTGAAACAGGTTAGACATTGTAACCGTGTAACAGGTTAGACATTGTAACCGTGTAACAGGTTAGACATTGTAACCGTGTAACAGGTTAGACATTGTAACCGTGTAACAGGTTAGACATTGTAACCGTGTAACAGGTTAGACATTGTAACCGTGTAACAGGTTAAACATTGTAACCGTGCAACAAGTTAAACATTGGTGGCTCACACTCAAAGTCATCCTCGTTGTAGGCGCGATGCTTCTCGGGTGGTCCGCGGGACGGGGGGTGCAGGATCTGCTGGAAACGCTGCACCCCCAGAGTCTTGTTCAAGTCCAGTTCATCATCATCATCGTTGTCATGACGCCGAGGAAGGACCAGCTGAATGCGAATGGGTGGGGGGATGGGGTTTATATCGAAGCATTTACCTTTTGTAATTTCTGAATTTCACTGACATTTTGTAAGCTCGTATAAGTAAAGGCATAACAAAAGAATAACTGCTAACATGGAATTAGCATTGTCAAAAAACGTCTCATAAAACTGAACTGTGGGATATAATAGACCGGCACAATGGAAATGTGGGATCTAGAGACACCACTAGGGGGAGACATTGGCCCTGGTAAATGCAAGGGAACAGAAGGGTTGAGAGTGGTTAAGAGGATCACTGCTGACCCCTTTCACCCGGGCCTCCCAGAGAGATGAGCCTCTCAGGAGTAAAGATGGGGAGCGGATCACCGCTCTGAAAGATGGTGCAGGCAAACGGCACAACAATTAAAAACGTTTCTCAGCATAAAATTGCAAACTTTGGGGATCTCATTTTCTACAGCACCTAATATTAATAAAAGATGCAGACAATTCCGTAGCCCCCCCCGGAGGAGTCTGTAGCCCCCCGGAGGAGTCCGTAGCCCCCCGGAGGAGTCCGTAGCCCCCCCCGGAGGAGTCCGTAGCCCCCCCGGAGGAGTCCGTAGCCCCCCCCGGAGGAGTCCGTAGCCCCCTACCGCCTCCGTTTGTAACGGATAGCGGGGAGACTTAAAGAATGTTATCACAAGGTTTCACTGGGGCCTGGCGTGCTCTCGCTCCATCTAACAACATTTATTTTGGGAGGAGGCCCGTCTCTGGGTAGCGGAGTTACTGCCCCGGGATGCCAGGCTCAGGGCTCGCAGAGCTTTAGACATGAGGGTTCTGACCTGGGACCGGTTTTGCCTGTCAAACGATAATTTTATTAGCATGACATGACACGGGGATCCGTCCCAGATCCGCGCTACAGCCCCAAGGCGCTTCACGAAACAAGCCCAGGGCACCTTCGGGTTAACAAAACTGCCAAGGCAACACAAACACGAGTGTCATCTCAGGAAGTTGTTTCCATCCATTAGCTGTGTGCAGGTAATCAGCCAGCGACAGCTAACGCCACAGCAGCGAGCCCTGGACTTAAACCGGCCAACACACTCCCCCTGCGTCACGCGGAGGTTAACCTCCGGCACGCGTTAGGCAGCCATCTTGATTTGCAGCAGCTCCTCCTGTTACCGTTTCCATCTGCTCACAGGCTGACATTTCCATGTGGCATTTGCTATGCCACCGTTGGCATCAGAGGGTCTTACAACAGCTGAGTGATGTTACGTTATGAAATTGTCAAAGAGAAAATGGAAGGTCAACATGGTGCGAAACATAGTTACCAGGGCTACGCAGAAAAATAACAAGGTTTGGCATAAACATAAAAAAATGTCTGAAGATTCAAATGCTTAAAAGACACTCAACATTTTGCAGCCACACACACACTTCAATGCCATGTCTCATTTCAATTAGTCAGCAGCATCCGACTCCAGCAGGGGTCATATAACTCAGGTTGAAATAATCTATTCAATTTCCGTTGAACAACATCTCACTCACAATTTTCTTTTTATTGTGTCTCCTCACTTGCGATCTCTTTCTGAAAGAGACAATGCACTTTAACTAAACAGTATTTACAGGATCCATAAGAAACACATTCTTAACAACATTTTTGGTTCTATTTAAAGACATGGTTTCTTTTATCCTAAAATGGGCTCATAAAAAAAAACTTAAAAAGGTAAATCATTGACAACGCGACATTAAAAACCCATTCAAGCCCCATCAAAGCCTAAACAGATGAAACACAGAGGTACGATCGTTTCCCTCAGCATTATCTGGTCAGGCCGTGAACAGACACATAATGACCTTCAGGGCACAGCGACTGAACTGCCACTATATCCCAAACATACCTACCTTTATGGGGGACTGTCAATGGCAGTTTGACTGGTGTACTGAAGCTAGCAGTGGCTACCAGGTATTGTGATGCATTCGTTTCCATGGAATGGGATTCTGATTATTTTTTTATGTCCCTGTTGGAATGGCCTCTTCGACCTTTGAGGGCGCCAGTGCAGTCTAGTGGTCAAAAATAAGTGGTCAGTAAGAATCTGTTGTTCGCAGACTTTAGCTGGTGAGATCATTGGGAGAACATTCATTGTTCATCAGCCCACCGCCCACTGTTTTGCATTCCACAGTTTTGCAACTGTAAGCCGTCACGTCCCTCGGTGGACCCACGGCTGTTTGTTTCCCCGCCAAGGAGCTGGACATTTGGTTGGGCTCGTTGTTGGAAAGGTAGTTGGTGGTTTTGGGTTGCCGTGTCTCAACTCCTGGTTATCCCAACTCACGCGATATAAAGCACAGAAATACTGACTACAACAAGTTTTGATTGAACATGGGCCGTGGTACTCTTTATTCTTACCATCTCTACTGTGAGTTGATTGGCTTGGTTGTGATGGATCTGGGAGGTTGCTTTGAACAAGCTTTTGGTTATAGTATGTTATTTAGTTACCTAGTCAGTGGGGAGACAGTAACGTTGGAAGTGATTAGACCACTTAGTTGGGGCTTTATAAGATCAAAAAGTCACATGTTTATTGTTTTTATTTAAGCAACGCGGTGATTACCACACCTTTTCGAGGCAAACAACTGTTACAATGAAATATTTTAATTGAATGAAAAACATGTTGATTATGAAATAAAGATCTCCTTTGTTGAATCTTTCCGTTTTAACTCATCAGTGAGTATCAGGCCCGATTTTAGACCGCTCTTATTGAGGGGGCTTTGAGAAATGTCTTCCCATTTGTAAACCCTCGCCTCGTAAATATTACATGTCTGTCATTTGTGCTTCCAAATTTGTGACAGGGCAAGCAAACGCATGCCTCCAGATTAACTAACTACTCCAATCACGGTCTTTCACTACATCGGCTTGGGTTAGGGTTAGATGTCAAATAGATGTTTAGGGAACGATTTAAGAATGGGCTGCGATGGCGCCCTTGAGTTCAGCCTATAGCTAGCATCGCCAGCAACAGCGTTAGACTGGCTTATCCAAGTTGCTTGAACAACCATGTCAATTCTGTAACAGCGGCAAGGGTAAAGACAAACTTGCGGCCAAACGATACGTGCTGAGGCGAGTCCAAACATTCCGACGGAAAATAGCAGAGGTGCTACGTGCAATCAAGACCAAAAATCGATACATATTCCTAATGGAACGCTAGCAAACCCCATCAAACTAATTCGGTTAAAACACACGGCAAGCAATCTAATACTTAGCTCGTTTCACGTGTGTACGTTTAGAACTACCAAAGCCCCTGTCCTGCAATAATGTAATAAGATATTTAACAACAATTAAGGTACACTAATATACGCGGTTCAGAACGTAAACAGACAGCCTGACTGGTCAGGAACGCCGCCTCTCTGAGTTTTACAACGTCAAACCAGCCAATCAGGGGGAAAAAGAAATTGGTCATCGATTGTTTTTTTGTTTTTTTGATTGATGGGGTGAAACAGGAATATGAAAGGTCAATTCCACCTCCAGCCTGTCCTAGAACGTAATTCTCATGTGTTTGCATACATTTTTAATTGAACAGTGCTAAATGCTAAGACAAAATAACAGAGGAAAGCTAAAGTCGGGCAGATTTTTTTGACAGCCTGGGTTCCCATGACAACAGTGGTCTGTCCAGACAGGAAGTTGACCTTGTCAGGAGTAGTGCATTATATAGAAAGGCCACCTTGGTGAGGAGCACAGCACACACATACACACACACACACGCAGACAACAACACACACACACACACACAGCTCGGGTCAGAGAAGACTCATTCCTGCCAACACACACCCTCACAAGTAAAATACAGCTCAAATAGGATAGAGGGGTAGTAATGCTGTCCTTCCAAATAAAAGGCTGAAACCTGAGTTCATATTACAGTGAGGGGATTGACCCCCCTAATGAAGACTTAGGCCCCCCAAAAGAGGTACAAACCACAGTTTGGGGGGTACGAAACATATATATCATTCTTACCTGTAATCGTAAATATTTATATACATTTACCATTTTCATGCCTGAAAGAATATGGTAATACTATTTCAGACACCCCTAATGTGGACCAATACTTAACCTTGACGTTACTTGAACGTCTCTGCGGCCTTCAAAAGGAGTCCCTTGGTTAAGCTAGCATGTTTAAAAGTAATTTATACTGGCTTAAAAACTGCCTGGAAATGTAACAATAGAAAATTGCTAACGTGCGAGTGAGTTTTAAGCATCACGTGTTCATGAGTTTACACCATCGGTTAAGGCAAAAACAGCCATTACTTCTGTTAAATGTTCCCGTTTGCATATTTTCAGATTTGCAATGTGCCTGTGGCTTGGCATTTTATGTGTGTGTGGTAGTAACGCCTCTGCTCACCTCCTTGGCATGTTGATTGCGTCTTCGGTTCTGGCAATGTGTGGGTCTGTGTTTGAGTGGAAAGGATGGTCTGCTGCTGTTGTGGTGTGTGTGTGTGTGTGTGTGTCGGCCTTGCTACAAGTTTGGCTTTAGTATACTTGGTGTCCCCTGATTGTCATCGCATAATTGGCACTCTGTCTGAAACTAAGCCTGCATAACTCTTGAGAAACGTTGAACTACTACAGCTCAATAAAAGTTGATCATTTAAAAAAATCGATACCTCAAAACAAAGCAAATTGGTTTCATAAAATTTCCTAAAAATCCAAACAATTCAATCAATCAGAATCAGAAATCAGAAACATTTGCAAAGTACAACATTGCGCACTGCTTGAGGGTTACATTGTCAGTTCAACTGCTGTTGGTTTGTTGTTCCTCCCACCCCCCGCTGTGATTGGCAGGTGTGTATGGTCGGTCCAGTTGCCATAGTAACAGCAGGTGTTTCTCCAGGATGCGATAGTGGAGGTGAATACAGATGAACTACCCCCATGTGCCAATACCACTGTTTCCTGGCTTTGCTACGTTACTTCTCCTAACTTCTTACGCACGTTTATTACCAAAGTGTAAATGCTCTAAACGTTTCATTTACAGACTCAGCGATTAGAAAGAATTATAGAACATATAATTACATTTACCGACACACTGAGCTATGTAACACGCTGTTGTTCATAAACTCAGTAGATTCTAATTAAGTTCTAATTCGATGACGTCATATTTGAATGCAGGTATCTTTGAGGCATGTTTGCCCCTGTTAGGATTAAACGGCACTGTGTGACGGACAGCAACCAGGCCACAATACAATCAAAACGGATAAGGGAGAGAGGTTGGAAGTTGCTCACACTTGACAAACACACACAAGCACCATCACCACAGCTTCGACTGCCCCTCTCAACAAATCTCCCTCCTAAACCCCCTCCTAAACCCCCTGCACATACAAGCATTAAGGATAAGTCAAAGCCGGACTTAACAAGTAGATCCAGGCAGGAATGTTGCTGCGCGGGCGTCATAGGGACCCCATGCCACCAGTTTCTGAGGGCAGAAACAAACACACACCCCTTAAAGGCTCATCGCTCTTCCAGCAAAACCCGTGGAAATGATGTCATAATGGTGGTGGTGACGTCACTCCAGACCGTTGCAACATTCCGCTGCAAAGGTTTTGCTTTTATATACATACAGTAATAAATATACAGTAATAAATATACAGTAATAAATATACCCGGGTGCAACGTTAGCCTTCCCCGACCAATGAGAAGCAAGAGGGGGAAAAACATTTGGTCATAAATGAATGCAATATGTGTGTGTCTGGAACTTGGTCCAGAATCAGTGGTTTTAACTCACGTCTGGTGTGTTCCAGAATGAGTGGTTTGAACTCACGTCTGGTGTGTTCCAGAATGAGAGGTTTTAACTCACGTCTGGTATGTTCTAGAATGAGAGGTTATAACTCACGTCTGGTGTGTTGTTGGCGCTGTCCTTCGGGTGACTCATGGCTCCAAGTGGACCGAGGCGTCAGGGTGGTTGTCACACGATCCTTAGCCCTTTTCTCTGTCTTTCTGACCCAACTCGGGACCTTTGGACGGCATAACCTGCAGAACAGACAGGAATGGACTCGGTGGGTTTTTACCTCACCCTTGTTCATCACTTTGGCAGAGATTCAAGTGGCATCTCTTTAACATCTCCGTTGTACGTCCTAAATGGTTATGTCCAGGTGGTTTTCAGAGAATCAGGGCCAGGTCACCTGATCAGGCGAATCCAGTAATCTGGTTAAAAGTCTTTTTCTCCTGGTTCGGGTCACATGGTCTGAAAACATTTCTTGGAACGAACCATATTATGGGCAAAGCCACATCGAGGTGGACAACAATCCTTTGCAAGTGAAAGAGATTATAGTACGTTGATTCTGGAGCCGACAATGGTTTCCAAAACACATCCGCAGCAATTAGCCTCCCTAGGTCTATAGTTTACAGAAGAAAGTGCTAGCTTCAAAAAACACCTCTGTGTCTTGAAAGTGTCAGCCAGGATTAGATATTTATCCACCCTAGCGAGACCAAAACATCCCGAAGGAGACGGAAAACCAGGCAAATGAATCCGGCAAGGCCACACCGGTGAAACCTCCCTCCCCCCGCGGGCATATCGGAATAGTCATCCGAGTGGCTCCTCCTCCCATCGCCCACCTGTTACACGCACTTATCCGAGAGGGCACCACTTCAGACTATTGAGATGTACCCCCTCCACCCACGTGTGATGAGAGATGACACCACCCGTTTCGCCTCAGAAGATTGCCAGTGTCAGTGTAGTTCACATATGCGGTCACTGTCGCAGTGCCGCAAAGAATGGAAGGATACACACACACACACACACACAAACACAAACACACAAGTATCCCCTGACACTTCCTGGCTAGGAATGATATGATCCTCATTTATTATGTATAATAGTCACATATATGGTACAGTATTTTCAAGTGAGGATGAAGACCAACACACACACACAAACCCAATTGGATCTTCATTCCTTGTGGGGATCCCAGAACCTAACCTTTTCTCCTAACCCTAAATGTAATGTTTACCCTAAATGTAAACACAATCAAAGTGGCCAATAGAATTATTTCTCTTGGGAGCCAGTGACATTTCCCTACATGGTCAAATGTTCTTTTTTCTATGCATACCCACCAGGATAGTAAAACACACACACACACACACTTGGGACCGCAGTAAGTCTTCATATAATTCCCACATTCTGAAGCACTCGGAGCTCTGCCGCGTGTGTGTGTGTGTTTCAGTCTGTCTCTGATCATGTTACTTTTCACTTTTACCCCCATTTCATTTCAAATGGAAGGCATCCAGCCGATGACTCAATCATGACGATCCCTCCCTTGATATCAGATCAATACGGCCCCGGTTTGAAGTGAAAGTGAGGCTGCGGCAGATGGTGCCATGTTCAAGGGGACGAGGGGGCCTGCGAGGGGCCCCGTGAGGAGGCAATGCGTCTGTCAACATGGTTGCCCCCTGGCAGTCGGGGGCCCTAAGCAGCCGCTTATGTTGCTCATGCCTAGGGCCGGCCCTGGCTGCAGCAATAGGTAGCATGGCTTCTCAGACCACTGGGCCAGCCCAGGCCAAGCCCAGGCCAAGCCCAGGCCAAGCCCAGGCCAGGCCAAGCAGTACAGCTGGGTCCTTTCAGCTGGTTGGTATCCTGGCCCCTGGGATCACAGAAACGGGAGAAATGGGCCATGCTTGTTACACATGTTAAAATGCATTATTGTAACGGCATTATACCACACGTGTTTAGTCTCGACATCTCTCACAACCATTTCTGACTCTTCAAAGCCACAGAAAACCGAGGCACCATGGTCCTCTTGGGGCCGGACTCTTTTCCCGGGCACCGCCTCCTCCCTTCTTGATTCCGAGGGACCTAATCGTATCAAAGCACTTGGTTGAACCCCCCCCCACGAAGCAAGCCCCACGAAGCCCCACCTAAACAACAAGAAAGGCCGAAGGGATCAGAGAGATTACCGTGGCGCGCTCCTGCCTCCTGTTGTTGTTGCTTCAGCGGGTTGTGGAATGTGAAGGCCGATCCACGGTGGCCCTGCGGACCGGTACCCAAGGCCGGGGTTATGCGACCCGCCGGGGATCGCGGGGTTAAACGGTGTTGGTTGGAACAGATCCGTGTGATTCCGAGCGCAAGCGGGAATGTGGCTCACTGTGACAGCACACCTCTTCCTAGATCATATCTGCAAGCGGGTGTTTTCTCAGCATTTACCCTCGTACGCAGTCGTCTCGACCGTACATGCTGCTAGACCGCCAGTAGCATTCCGTTGTCATTACCCGGCGATCGTAGGTCAGTTGCGTTTTCCTCCCCTTAATGGTGGCTACATTTGCATGGAGGCTACTCTTTTCCTGGATCTATGTCAGGTAAAGAATCTGCCACCTAGATCTTTTACCCTAGAAACAGACTGGACCACCTTGGGAGCAAGAAAAGCCACAGTACAAGCAGGACTAAATCTGTGAAGTGATTTGTTGAGTCAACATTAAAAAACATCTGCGATGGGATTGTTTGAATCAACATTGCAACATTCGAATGCATGAAGCACAACAGTTAGAATGAACAGAATGAATGTTTCTCCATCACCCTGGAAATGATTGCCAGGCCGCCATTTTGACTGTATCTGATCCCCTTAATTTCCATGTAATCGTAATAATAATTAATCATTATAGTCTAAAACGCGGCCAGATGAGCAATCGAGCACTAAAAGAGTTACGAGTACTGGCCTTATCATGGGCGTTGCGTGAAAATCACCTGGACATTCTGTTCAACAATAATAATAAAAAACACACACAGGAGGTCCACGTAATGTTGGTCTCAAGACAAACGGTGTCTTATTCAGTGTTAATGGAAAACTGCACAGTCACCTTTCTATTTTCTCTCCTTTCTCCCTAGCTGCTCCCATTTATCGCTCCACCTCAAGGTAACAGAGAGGACAGTGACTCAGCAGCAACCCACATCTGATATTCAGGCCCCCCGGGGCACACGATCACTATCTAAACCCCTGATGCGAATGTAAAATTGCCTTAAACTGCAATGAAGACAACCCCATTTCCGACGTTGTGTTCGGCCCAGGTCCAAGTGATGCTTTTCTTCCCGTTGCCCCAAGCTGACCAGGTTCAAGCCTCGACTGTGCCACCAACGAACAGGTGGCTCGGAAGTCTGGTGAGCATTGCATTGTGGGCCGACATCTCCCAGGGAGGCGAGGTCAACAGGGAATTTCTGATCTCGCTCCACTTTAGCGATTCCCTGTAGACTGCTCAGGTGTCTGCAGAGCTGACGGAGGTGGTCAGGTTGGTGGGCATTTCACGGTAGGAGGACCAAAGGGTAAAAAAGAAAACGCGACGTCTCAGCGTCCACGCCTTCGAGGGAGACATGACACGATCTTCAACTCTCCCAAATCCACTGGGGGTCATAGACGGGAACATCGGTACACCTGCGCGTGACGAAAGGCCAAACAGGGTGTCAAAAGACACTGAAGAGATGAATGAACGATTTGACTCTCAAAGTTTCTTAGGACTCTCTCCATTCGCTTCGTTTCCATTTATTTAAAGCGTCTCTTCCTGTTCTCCAGTGACACCTATCCCTGTCCTGTCAAGAATTCTTTGTGTTTTTTTTTTAATAGTGTCTTTAACACCCGGTGCACTTGAACACGAGGCCCTTATAAGGTCTCCAGTGCAGTACGCCACATAGCGAACACCGGCTTGGGGCTAAGCAGGGAACTAGGTGCCCTTTGGCACACACGATCAGTCTGGAAGGGCCAAGCCTCTGGTGCAAACACAAAAACAGGTGCAGGCACGCACGTGTGCTGTTAGGGTTGCCATGGTGCCCCCACCAACCCTGACCCCCTCGCCGTTTCACTTTCACCGGGGAGCCCTGGGATCTGAAGAATGCAGAAACATTGTGAGCCACTTATGCCTCTTCAACAGCCTGCACCAGTTGTGTACATTCTGCCCTGAACAGTGGCATCAAAAAAATGCCTGTTGCCTCGGCTGTTGTTGTTCTTACAACGTCGTCAGGCAGCGAGGCCTGTTCTCTGGGAGCGTGACCGTGCCCACACAAGGGTTCCAGACGTCACTGACCCAAAACATTCTGGAGCTTTCTTCAATGTTCACACACAACGGGAGTACTCTCTACAATGAAATGCTTACTTGTTTTTGGACAATAAAATATACATTATTTGTTTTTGCTCTATATTGCCGCAATTAGGACCAGTGTGTGTACTATTTCTAAATTTGTCCTTGGGTATTCAATGGCTAAGAACCTGTGCACAGCCCTTCCGGACCAACACGTTCGAGGAACAGGGTTGGAGTTAAAACCTGTAGGAGGGTATCTCTCCAGGAACAGGGTTGGAGTTAAAACCTGTAGGAGGGTATCTCTCCAGGAACAGGGTTGGAGTTAAAACCTGTAGGAGGGTATCTCTCCAGGAACAGGGTTGGAGTTAAAACCTGTAGGAGGGTATCTCTCCAGGAACAGGGTTGGAGTTAAAACCTGTAGGAGGGTATAGCTCCAGGAACAGGATTAGAGAGACTTGTTGCATAGATGAGGGAGGGAGGGAGGGCCTTTCATCCTATACTTCTAATTATAAATTACCTCAGACCTGGGACACAGAGTAAATACAGTTAACCAGATGGAGGTTGAATTATTATGAAATATTTTGGCCCTCCTGGACCAGCGTTTCACAGGGAAACAAGCCCAAATTATTAATTCATTTGTTCAGGGTTAGCAAACTTCCCTTTGACGAAGTATGACCAAATGTGGTTACTTACAGGGGCTTTTGTTTTGGGTTCTCAGAATTTGCTGATGTCATGGGCCGACCGTGAATCAACAACTCTTTGTCATTTATCAATAGTCAGGCAGATAGTGGGAAACGGAGAGTCCCAGGTGAAACAGTGGTCTATGGTGCTGTAGAGAGGCTGGGAAGCCCCATGGGCAAATAGAAATTGGTCTGCATCACCCAGGTAGGGGAGGCAATGTCAGCAGGGCATTCCTGGTCTCACGGCGCTCTAGCAAGCAGTTCAGAATTTCTGGTTGGACAATGCATTTGGGGAAAAAACAAAACAGAAAAGCTTAAGAGTGAATGCATAGGCAGACGTCTTGACACCATTTCTAACTACTCGACATCTGTTAGGAACTGTTGATACGAGGCAGAGAGGTAATCGAGAAAAAATATATTTTCAATAAAGACAAATGTAGAAGAGAGATGTATCTGCGAAAAAAGAGACTCTGCGCTCCTTACAAACTTAAAGTTAAACAAATGTTTATATGGCCTCCAGTCACATCCGGTTTTCACAGGCAAAAAAAACTCCCCACTTTACAAAAAGATCCCGAAGACTCAAACTACTCAGCTCAGTGCTCATAGTTAAGGGCATCTATGCTGCCGTCTAAGAGGAAACTGTCATAACGAGCAGAAACGTTTTCTCTTCAGTTTACTCCACTCAGCAGATAGGAATTCAAGAGCCCCTTTCTTAACAGGCGCACGCACGCGCGCCCCAACACACACACACACACACACACAGGCATGACAGGCTCTTAACAAAACCGCCTCTGTTTCTCCTTGGTGACATGATAACATTACAAACGCATACAAGAGGATTCCAATTACAGAGTACAGAAGATACTTTTTCTGAGATACTGGAACACAGTTTTTGGGAAGGAGGGGCTAAACGAGGAGACGCATACATTTAAATCATTTAAGCGGATGCTCTTATCCAAAGCAACTCTCGTGGTAAGCGTCGGTACGGTGTGTATTAACTCCAACGCTACAAGCACAACTGGAGCAAATTCCTCTAGTCAAACATTCTCAGCGCCACGGCAAATTGCGTGTTAAAACAGTCCAAAGAGATCCACGGCAAGTCCAGTTAAGACTGAGCGATGCGCCTACGACCTTGTAGCGTGCAACGTGACCAAGGTGACCGGAGACAACACACCCGAAAGCCTAAAACTGAGGCAGCGCGTGTGTACGAGCGAGCGAGCGAACGGCAGCGCCACAGACCTTACCTAAGCGAGCTTACAGCAGACAGCGTCCAGCCACCGCAGGCTTCGTTGTGCGGAGTCAAAACCCCACTGTGGATTTTTAGACAGACCACCAAGAAATGTGTTCGAGAGCCCAAGTGAGTGTTTCTGAGAGAGAGAGAGAGAGAGAGAGAGAGAGAGAGTGTGTGTGTGTGTGTGTGTGCGAGAGGGATAAAGAGAGAGAGAGCGGCTAGGGAGAGCGGGGTTCCTGATTTGACACTGCACGCGCGCACATACACACACCGTGACCCACACGCAAATTCACCCTCGCGACACACGCTCTATTCTCACAAGCGTTAAGTGCCAACTAATGTTTTAAACCCTCCCCCAACTTCCACTCCCACCTCGATTGGGTTTCCTCTTCCAGCTCTCTGCCAAACATGTGACTCCGGGATATGACTTGACAGTTAGGGACAAACACAGACAGATATGCAGACACGCACGCGCTCAGCCCTTGCCATTGGCAAGCAGTGTGAAACCTTAGCCACGCAAAACAAAAACATTTGCATACCTATAATCCCGGCAGGTATTAACAATCCGACAATTACTTTTGTTTAGGTAATGAGGACAATATCCTTATGTAGATCCCGATCCAATGAAAAACAAGTGCAAACGTTTAATCAGAGGTTAAAACCACATTCAAACTACAATGAATGTATTACATTTTTAAAATAGCAACGTGAGTTAGCTGGGAAGAAGATAGCAAGAAACAATAACTTAAATGGAAAACATGTAGGACACCAAAACAATTTGTGCTACAACATACATGTTAATGTATTGATCTGTTGCGTTTGTACACAACCTATTTTTTTATAAATGCACTTAATCTTGAGGCCGATGACAGAAATGTTGGCTCTATTTGATGACCCAATCTAAGATGGCCCCAACTAAACTGGTTTCAGTTACGTAAGCCTTCCTAGAGTTCTAAATCTATAGATGTCAATTCGATAATTATGTCTCTCCTCACTGCCAGCAAAGAAAGGCCTTTACCACAGAAGTCAATCACCGAAACACACACACACACGAGTGTCCACCAAACACAAATTGTAATAATGAAGGGCGATTTCAAAGCGTAAGAGGGGTTTCGATGGTGACAGAGGGTGACAAGGTGGCACCACCAAGGTGTGTCCAGAACCTGGTGCCCTGTGTCGTAACGCCAGCTACCAACGTGATGCAATGTCATTCCTCCAGTATGTCAGCTACCCCTGTAAAACACATGTAAAAATAACAAGACTAGTATTTTTAACAACTGGGGCTTGTTCAGACCAATTTGTCTTGAGGTAGCGGTTTTATTTCAGGCACTGGGCCATTAACAAAACGTTGCTGGTTCTGATCCTCAAACTGACATTGTTAGAAGAAATTGGGCACAGTGCTCCTGAGCAAGGCACAAAATCTCAATGGTTTATTTAAGTTGCTTTTGATAGGACCAGAGATTCACTCTAATGGTCATGAGCTTTGGGCTAGTAAATGAAAGGTAACTGGTTCAAATCCCTTAGCTGACAAGGAAAACTCTTTTTCTATCCAAACGGAAGACAGTTAACCCTAATTGCTCCCAGGTCATTAGGATGTGTTAAATGTCATGCTCAAACCAAAATAATTAAACACCAATTAACTGAGTATTACAGTTAATTACATTGGGCAGTCATGATGGAATAGAAAAATTTAAAAGACTAGTTTTGCCAGCAGGCGTTTTGTTTTCTATAGCTCCATTACCGTAAATGCTACCAAATTTCATTATTTTACAAACAAATTAACAATTCCTGAATAAATGTACATACAGTATATTGCATGAAGTGTCAAAAGCTTATTTTCTTCAGCTTCTTAAACAATCATTGTTATAATAACTATGTTTCAAATCCGCTTTATTTTTCAAAGCATTGACTCAAGCACACAATTATACATCATGAAGCAGGTTTTATATTTACTTAATCACTGGTATAAGTTACTTGGCTGTGGCAGTGAATGTCATAGCCCACACACACACGCACACACACACGAACACACTCGATTGAGCATCAGTCCAACACAACCAGTGATAAGGAGGAGCAATCATCCGTTGTCCGGGTGACAGACACTGACAGTTTGGTGCCACACAGATACATGTGGTCTTGGCACGGTGACCACAGGGGGCGTGGCGGATAGTTCAGCAGATAAAACATCCGACCTGCAACCGGACGATTGCTGAGTCTCCCAAATACATTGCTCCTTCCTTTAAATAAACATTAACCTCATTTGTTTTTGTCCTGAATAGTTACTCGGTTATAAAGTTTCATTAAAATATATATTGCTACATAGAAGCGCAGGGGACCAGTGGGGACAGATCGTGAAACGTTGTTGTCAAAACGTCTTCTTAGCATGAAATGTCAAATCTCACCTCACAAATTATTAAATATGACAACCCCAATCTGGGCATGCAATAAAGGAAGTGACATCTTCTAGTCTTGGCCGGGTATAGAAAAATAACTAGCAGATGTCTTATTTTATATCTGGATGTGTGTAAATGTTAAAGACTCCAAACTATGTGTGTGTCCAAATGTTCATGCTTTTTTTAAATCATAATAATAATTCCAAATAAAATAACACCAACAAAACATCATTGTTTAATAGCTAATCTCATATATTGGGCCGTTACCAACTGGACAACAGTGTCCAAACTCACTTTTAAAAGTCTTTATAAAATATAGAAATCATATTGATTAATGTCTGATTTGTTTGTTTTTAGCTTTGTAGACCAGGTTGACACCGATGGTAAACACACAACGACAACAATAGGAGCTACATTAACTTTGGTATTCAGTATCTGCATCTCTTTAATTGGTCTATATTATTTACTGTGCACCTAAAGCAAAGTCAATGATTCATGAGAGGTACATGCCGGATAACCTCTATTGCCTTATGTACCTACCCCCACTCTTACCTACACCCAAATAAAGTCAGCACTGTGCGACATCTTTTAAGGGTGGACCCATTATCTTTGCATAATCACTAGCTTGAAATTTGGTAATGAAATTTGGTAATGAAATTTGGGAATGAAAATTGGGAATGAAAATTTATATGGAACCTGAACATGAATATACTGCTTGGTTTGAAATTAAACATGCTCCTAATTAAGTTTCTACTCCCTCCATTCAGCCCATGCTGTCACACAAATCAAATGCACTTCCTAAAGCACAATTTGAATCCCAGACTTTTTTTGAATCCTGGCAATATTTGCCGAAATGCTATAAATTCTTGCATACCAGCTGCGGTTCAGATTACGACCTTATCATCACAGAACACTTTAGAAATGAACAGTGGACTCACCTCTACATGTTCAATCAATGTTTTCTTCCAACGCAAAACTTTGCAACAGGGTTGTTGTTTGGACAAAGTCCTTTCAGAAAGTTTAACCAAAGTGTAGGTAAATGTGTATCTCTGATTTTGGACCAAATCGCTTTGATGCTCTCTTGAGGTTGTTGATCTTGATATCTGAGAAGTTATCTTCTCGCAGCTGCAAATGACTGCTTTAAGCCAAAGAGGGCAATGTGTGTGAGAGAGAAAGACAAGAGTGTGGGCTTAATTGATAAGCACTTAACTCCGAAGGATGACTCAATGCCATGACGGGAGAAGAGAAACTCCATCATTATTATTTGTAGTTTGTGCCACTACGAATACACCCACACCACACTGAGAAGAAGAGAGAAGAAGCAAACAAACACACCTGGAAGACGTAAACTCGAGATAAACAGTGATTATTCTCGGTTTTGTGAGATTCCGTCGCGCTTGTGCCGTGCCGTGTTCTTGTGGGAAAGATACATAGAAAATTACTGTGTTTGCTAGCAACCAGACACATCCTACATACTTAAACGGTTGTTATGAGCAGAAAATGACCCAACATAACACACGCACACAACCTTTCAGTCCCTGGGTTTTTGCATTGTCTTTTGTTTCTGTATTTCTTCATTAATTACTGTTTTTCATTTGGATGGCAGTTTTACTCTTTGTGATGATGCTCAGCATCGTGACATATTTTGCATTAGATGATCCATATTATTCAAAACCGCCAAAATTCTATCACCACAAGCCTTCCCACTTTCTAAGCTAAATCTTAGAGTTAGCGTTGTTACGTTTATACACTAATACCATTGTAAAATGGATATTTCATGGATAAAGATGTCTTTATCAACCTATGCGAGAAGGTGTGAGGTAAAATTCCCTTATATACTGTATATTTATATAAATATATATACATATAGCACCACATCTGGCTTCTCCTTTAAACAAAGACATAACTGTGGAGGAGATACTGGATATCCTTTAAGACCAAATAACCACTCTCACATTTGATAAAAGGCATCGGTAAGTCACAGTTAAATAAAAATTTGAGTGTTGCATGAATTTGTCATGGGAAAACAATTAAATGAAAACGGATGAATTGTTTCTTACGTGTACAAATATATTTTGTCCTCATTGACTAGTCTTTACTGGAGGTTCCCTACTCCCACTATCTAGCGCTGAGTGTGTCATGTCTGTGTGTAAATTATTCAGACATCCTTTCATGGACAGTCCTGTTTTGTAGAAGTGAAGGAACACACTTGATTTACACATCGTTTACACATGATTTACCCCAAGATATAAAAAACTGATGATGATTTATCCCCAGGGTCCAAAGGGGCCCCCTTAGATACAATTTTGTTTAGGGCCCCCAAAAAGCTAGAGCCGGCATGGCCAGGGTCCCAGCGCGGTGTTACAGTAAGTAGTAAGTTCAGCATGAATTAAGATCAACCATTGATTGCAGGGTTAAAAATCACAACACACTGGGTGAGGTGTTGAATGTTATCAAACAGGCATACTGTAAAGTCACTTTTTCTGAAGCTCTATGTTATGGGTGCCCCCGCATGTGTTTAATCACACCGTAGAAAAGACTTTTGGCTAAACACTCCAAAATCCTTATTTGCTTTCCCATACAGAAACCAGCAATTAAAACATGGTGAAAGGATGGGACAAACTTTCCATGGATGTCCACACACGCACAGTGGCAACACAGAGTCACTATCCCTGTGGTTTAGTGGTTGATGCAGTGTCCTTTAAACACACTTAATATTCTCCAGATACACACAGTATCATACTATTATTTTGAAATGTGTAATTGTGAAAAAATATTCTTAATAATCTGCCACCTGTTTTCAAATTATGTTAAAATGTATTCACTTTCCTATTTATTCATTATTTATATATTTATTTAATTTTGACTCCCTCGGTCCTCTGTGTACTTTGCTTGGGGAAATAAAACGGAGGATTTAGTTCTGGTGATTTTTGGCAACTGGTCGTAGAAGCCAAAAAGGGTCCATGAAACGGCATCATGTTATTTATGGGCATGCTAGTGCCGCATGTCATCAAAGCCACTCGCTTTCAAACTCGGAATTTCGTGGTGTGATTGTGATTACATTCATGTCTGTATGCATATATAAACTACATATCACACATTCAGCCCAAAATGGGAGACAGAAAGACACAAGAAGAGAAAACACAGTTTTAGCACGTGGAGATACCACACTCCACAATCCTGTGGTATCATTCCAAAAGCGTTCAACAAACGTAGAATTTGGGAGGGGAAGGAAACAATCAAATTCAATGAACTGGAGGCTGGGCAAAACAAAGCCACAAAAGGCCAGAACAGGTTTTACCCAGCCTGTTGTATTTCTTCCTGTGTCATTACATGATTACTCTAAAGATGGACATCCTGTTACGTAGGCCTCTAACATGCCATTTGCCAACCGAGCTGGTCCAAAAGGCTTTTCAGATAAGTAGTTTTACGGTGGTCGGACACTTGTGGCTCTTGAGCTCTTTAACCAATCCATTGTGGCTTCCTGGTCTAAATGTAGTTGACCATATTAAACAAGGCTAATGATTTATTTCTTCCTTTTCAGTGGGAGTGTTTAATATGAGAGGGGGGGCGGGTTAAGTGTTTTTGTCGGTTCAGTTGGGTAGTGATCAGTTCAGCATACACAGGTCTGTCATTTGTGATCTTTCTGACACCCTGCCAGATAGAAGAGGTTATGTGGCTGGCTGGATTTTCCTTGAATTTCTAAATGTAAACAAATAGTAGTTTGACAAATATGGAATACCTAAAGCACTCTTGTTAACACTTTAAAGATCCGTTTCCAGAAACTGTGTTGATGCCTTTCACCTGTTCCTGTTATCCTGGGATATAAATAAGAGGTTGCAAAAAAAAAAAAAGCTTTCAGCTGAATTAAGACTGTTTATTGTTGAACACTACAGGTCAGGTGAAGAATATACAAAATACAGAAGAAGAAGAGTAAGGACACATGTGCATATTGACCCCACCCATTGTGAGGAAGAGGACACATGCATATTGACCCCACCCATGGTGAGGAAGAGGAAAGGGGCACGTGCATATTGATCCAACCCATGGTGAGGAAGAAGAAGAGTGAGAGAAGCCAAGAATCCTGGGATCACAGTTTCAGAACTGCACAACCTAGCAGAACCTTGCCTTTATTGAGTCAAAAAGATCAGCTGTTATATGTCACCTGCCCATGTCAGTAAACTCTTTGGAAGGGTTGCACAAAAGAAGATCACGAATTAGGACTACAATTGAAATTGTGAGTTATGGTCAGATGAGACAAAAAGGTACTTTTTGGCCAGGCACACCCTAGGCCTGTTTGCCGATAAAAGGTAACTGCATACTAGGAAAAGCACCTGATTCCCCGAGTAAAGTGTATTTGTGGATACTTAGTATTTTTTGTGAAAGCGTTCCAGGGGCTCTTGTTAAGATAGTTGGTCTAAATCCCTCCGAAAGTGACCGACAACCAACCCTTATAGGACAACGCACAGGGCTATAAGAAACCTGTGTCTTTTGGAAACTGTTGTAATTTATGTTGTTGAAATAAACAAATCTGTCTTCTCCTTATGTTTTCCAATAAATGGATTTGCGCTGATGTTGTGGTTGTTCGACCGTAACTAAAATTTAGCAAAAGCTCTTTTACAGAAAAACACAGTAGCGAACCATACAATAAAACGTTATTTTAACTCTGCATTTGTATAATGTAGTAAAATCACAAAGCACAGATAGCAAAACAGTTTGATGAACGGATAAAGAAATGTTAAAATATGAACTGCTCAAAAACAATAAATGCTCACGCCTTTTAACAAACGTCCGGGCCTAATTCCAAAGGAAATCCTAGTTTAGCGCTGCCCTCTGGTGATTTTTTCCGGAGTGGCATCCGAGAACACATTTGTGCAACACAACGCCACACAAAAAAACATTACGTAGGCCACAAGTTCTTCAAACAATTCTTGTTAAGTCGGACACGAGAACCGCTATAGACGGACGCACGTGTATTTACGTTCAACGTTTTTTAAAAAACAAATAGAAACATTAAAAGGCTTAGAACCTTTCACATGAAGTCCCGTGGCTGTCAAAGGAACGACTTGAGGTAAAGCAGTAATATATTGCATCTTTGTAACAGATTTCGTTGGAGTGGGTAACATGGGTCATGGACACACGTGCTCAGGTCCCTTAAAGACGTTTTATTAAGATAAACAAAGAGGGTTTGGGAGAAAACAAACTGCATCCTATCTGGAGCAGCCTTCCCATGGCAGTTTGGGAGGAATGCGTCGGGTGATCGTGGCTTAGGCGACCTCTCCACCTTTCGTCTCTTTCCTTAATTCCTCCCTCCGTGACTAGCTGCGCTGAGGGCAGCAGGCTAGGGGCTCGTTCACATTACGAGAGACAGAATGAAAAGCAATATGAGCTTATCTTGTTTTGCATAACAAGACGTGCCACGCAGGATTGTGTTCATCAGTGGAGGGAAAATCGAGTGTTCACGGAACAGAAACTTATTGCAGTTCCTGGGGCTCTATCGAAAATGTCTTCCTCCTCATTTCCTTCCTCCTCATATCCTTCCTCCCCATGTCTTCCCCATGTGCTCCTCCTCATGTCCTTCCTTCCCATGTCCTTCCTCCCTGTGTCCTGCCTCCTCATGTCCTCCCTATGTGGCTGTAGACTGTCCCTGGTGGTGAGGCCAATCCAGCTCTGACCACTTGGCCTCCAGCGGTCAGCTAACTTCTGCATCCCATTACACATGCAGGGAGACAGCTGCCACATGAAGGTCCAGTTCTGCTAGAG
>JACXGK010002634.1:33246-52756 GCA_016801125.1 Novumbra hubbsi | reverse complement strand
GAACACTGACAGGGAACAGCCACTATAATACTATAGACCATGGTGATGAACACTGACAGGGAACAGCCACTATAATACTATAGACCATGGTGATGAACACTGACAGGGAACAGCCACTATAATACTATAGACCATGGTGATGAACACTGACAGGGAACAGCCACTATAATACTATAGACCATGGTGATGAACACTGACACAAGAAACAGATGTTAGAATACTACAGACCAAAGTGATGAACACTGACAGGGGACAGAAGACAGACACAACGCAGTCAAACAAAGTGTGTACAAATGGAAAGGTGAAGGAAGCAGCCAGAGGAGAAGGAAGTGGAGAGATGAAGTCCAGGAATATCCTGACAGATATGAAGGCTTTCCCTTCCTGAGAGGTAATATTACAAAGATTAGTGAGAGAAACACAAAGAGAGAGAGAGAAAGATATATAGAGAAAGTATATGTGTGTGAGAGTGAGAGAGAGAGGGAGAGAGAGAGAGAGAGAGAGAGAGAGAGTGGGGAACAGGTGGGGGGAGAAAGAGATGATGGGGAGTGCAGGAGTGGAAGAGAGAAAAAAGGCAGGCCCAAGACGGGATTAGAAGTAATGTGAGGAACCGAGTCCCGTCCTACCCGTCCATCTCCTTCCCCTGGCTCTATCTGATATGTTATGCTCTCTCCAGCCAACAAATAAAGGTGTCATTTATGTCTGTGGGGCTGGTTTGCTTGGCTTCATGGCTCTACTGCATGCATGAAGCATCAACAGCCACAAGGGCTGCTGGTTTAACGGCCTGACATGAAGCCTATCGACACCTGCCAAACAAGCACTTATTCCAAACATTTTGCTGATGTTGTTCATTGGCATAACTAGCCTACACTTGACGAAAGAATGTCCAATTTGCAATAACGCAAGATTCATGACGGGACAATTGATGGCTCAAACAATCACATGACCTGTATCTTAAAGGAGAAAACGGAACGCTGCGATGCATATCAACGCCATCAAGGTGTATTTATCCTGGATTGGGAACGTTTTGGAACTTCAGATCATATCGCCCAGCTCCAACAGGACACACTTAAGCATGTGCAAACAAAGACCAAGACCAGGTTGGATATTCTGGGTAAATCTGACCAGAACTTGAAATGTCTATTTCTTTCCACTATCTGTCTCACTAGACAGAGTCAGACCCTATAATGTGCTGTCAGGCACATATACACACGGAAAGGAGAGTCACCAGGCAGTGAGGTGTTACAGACTCATAGAGATGTTTATTTGAGGGACGTCAGCCCTTCTCCTGGTTGAAGAGGACTGAAATAAACAGTCTGTTCAAAAGACTTGGCCGGCAGCGCTAAACAGAAATGACTCTAATAGTTTTGTGAGAGGCAACACATTGCTTGGTTCATTTCAAATGAAAGGAGCGTAGATGCTCTCAAAACAGACACACACACACCCATTGCATTGGCGGGCATTCCTTTACACTGTCATATAAATAAATTACACTTAATATTACAGAACATCCTTTAGATGATAGGTCTACTATCCTGTCATGTCTGAATGCTAAAGAATTCCTACATGAAGTTCTACCAGGCGTATGAAAACAGGTGCAAATTATAGATGAAGCCATCACAGTGACAATCCGCACATTTGAATATAATCACACCTGTCTGTCCTGATGAGACGGGACTGACTAATGGCAGGTTAGTCTAAGAGAGAGGACACCCGCGTACTCACAGATACACACCCATGGACACACACCTACACACCCATGGACAAGCGGGCTTCGTTGGCTGAAAAGCTTCTCATTTCCCATCAGTGTACTCAGCCTGTCTGTCAGACACCTTTCTGCCCCTTCAAACACACTTTTCTCTGCTCCTTTCTCTCCCCTATTCCCCTCTCCGTTCGGTTTTCTATCGCCTCCTTTATCGCTTTTTACTCCCCCCTTAGTTTTTCTCACCCCTCCTTCTGTCACATTCTCCCCCACTCTCAAGTTTCTCCCTTCCCTGTGTCTTTCTCTTCCCCTTCCTCTCTATCGGTCTATGTCCTTCCCCACTTCCCCTATGCTTTTCATTATCCCAGTCTATAACTACTTCTTTTACAGTTATTACATACAGCACCCTCGTCTAAGACTCCTTACATTACAGTCATTGTGATAATGTGATTGATTTGATTAATTCAACCAATAAGATCAAATGACACATTTTAAAAGCTTTGGGCCTTGTTTTCTCGGTCCAACAACTAAATATTACTATGTATATGCGATAGAAATGGTCTTGGATGTGCTCACACCCAGACTCTTTGCAGAGAAAAAACTAACAGCATAACATAGAGCAAGCAGTCTGGCTAGCCAGCTAAATGTTTCCCATGCACATTGGCTCAGTTAAGTCAGTCACTGAAGGACAACATAAACATTAAATAATCTAACAGGACAGCTGTATTCCTTACACTCCTAGTACATCTGCTCCTGTTTATTTGGATTCAGTGTTCACTATATGGCTGTCTGTGTGTGCTTGAGCCAAGTCCAGCCTGAGCGGGGCTCCCCTATCTCAACTTTCAAACTAATCTTATTGGTGCCAATGTGAGGGGATACTACTGTTAGCGACACACACACACACACCCACATGGCTGCACACACACATTCACGCATGTATACCTGTGTACACACTCGCGCACTTATATACACTCACGCAGAAACACATATTTGCAAATCCACACACATGCAAGCACACACCAGCAACAACAGCAGTAGAGTAATGCATTACCATAAATTCATTAGAGGACCTGGGCAGTGTTTATAAACACATAGAGATGTTGTTTAAAATGTCTGCCTGGACAGATTACTGATATAAACTCTCTTTTGGAGGAACAGGCAAGACATACTCCATATTTACACTAAGAGATGGGGGGCAGGAGAAGGTAGGGGACAGGGCAAGAGAAAGGAATAGAAAGGTGAGGGAGGGAGGGAGGGGGGTGGAATTGAGGGAGGGGGACAAAAAAGAGAGGCAGTTAAGAAGAGGGGTACACACATCTCTCCAGGTCCCAAAGTGGCATGAAGACTAAAGTACAGTAAATACTATAGTAAGTGCTCTGCCTATACTATAACTATATCACTGCCTAACACTGGGTAGATGTACTCACTGTATCACTGCCTAACACTAGGTGGATGTACTCACTGTATCACTGCATAGCACTGGATGGATGTCCTTACTGTATCACTGCCTAACACTAGGTGGATGTACTCACTGTATCACTGCCTAGCACTGGATGGATGTCCTCACTTTATCACTGCCTAACACTGGGTGGATGTACTCACTGTATCACTGCCTAGCACTGGGTGGATATCCTCACTGTATCACTGCCTAACAAGGGGTGGATGTACTCACTGTATCACTGCCTAGCACTGGGTGGATGTCCTCAATATATCACTGCCTAAAACTATGTGGATGTCCTAAATATATCACTGCCTAACACAGGGTGGATGTCCTAAATCTATCACTGCCCAACACTGGTCTGATGTCCTCACTGTATCACTGCCTAACACTGAGCGAATGTCCTCAATCTATCACTCCCTAACACTGGATTGATGTTCTCAGTTTATCACTGCCTAACACTGGGCTAATGTCCTCAGAACATCACTGTCTAACTCTGGGCTGATGTCCTCAATGTTACACAGTTTAACACTGGGCTGATGTCCTCACTGTATCATTGTCTATTACTGGGCTGATGTCCTCACTGCATCATTGTCTATTACTGGGCTGATGTCCTCACTGCATCATTGTCTATTACTGGGCTGATGTCCTCACTGCATCATTGTCTCACACTGGGCTGACATCTTCACTGTATTACCGTCTTTCTGCTGGGCAGATGTCTGCACTGTATCACTGTCTAACACTGGGCCGATGTCCTCGCTTTATCATTGTCTAAAACTGAGCTGATGTGCTCACTGTATCAATGGCTAATGCTGGGCTGTTGTCCTCACTGAAACCACAGAAATGTTCCTAACTGGAGCGTTAGCGAAGATGACAAGTCCATGTCCATACATCAATAGTATGCTTTTTTTTCCGGGCTGACAGACTTAGTTGGTGGTATTCATGCTTTTACCTTTCTGTGTCCACTGGTATGGGTTGATGGAGGAGGAGGTGGGGCTGAAGAGGTGCAGGCTGGGGAGTATTGGCGTGGCTGACTGGTGGTTTTGGAGTGGTGCTCTCTGGTTTCTAGGAGTATGTCTACACACCCTCTCATCTGTCAACTCCTCTGGTGCTGCTGGGGAGAAACACTGCTGGATAGGTTTCAAAGCGGTTTCCTTTAGCCACTACAAACACACACACAATACACATATATAGTCCTGCTCCGAGGAGAGGCAGACAACATGAGACAGGAAGAGAGAGAGAAAGGGAGGGGGAGTTAAAGAGAGGAAAGGAGAAATAAAGAGAGCGCTCGGTGGCTAGGCATGAAGTGACGGCGGTATTGGTTGATGCCTGTAGGGCTGTGGGAAGGCCTCTTGGCCTGGCACTGAGGGAAGTATACTAGCACAGCACTTCAGCGGGGGAAGAAAACACACACTTCAATTAAGACAAAGACAGTGTTAAGCCCTGAGATAAGATCCAGAGAGATATACAGGTGCTCCCTCAAGCTCCAATCATTGTCTATGTCTCCGAAGTCAAGGGTGTGTGTGTGTGTGCGGTTACGGCAGTCGCCTTGTCCCATACCTAACGGCAACAGGCAGAGCGTGCAGTGAGAGAAAGAGAGAAGGAGGAGAAAAGGAGGGATAAAAGGGGAAAAGCCGGCTCACACAGACACACGTTGTTTAAATGTCTCCCTCGCTCCGCTGTGCTCTCTGTGCAGACAGATGTGCAGAAAGGAAAAGGACAGAGGGGAATAGAGGGGAAAAGGTGGGAGTTCAGGAAAAGACACAGTGTCTGTCTGTACTTGAAGCAAGGTCAGGAGTCCCAGACAGGGTTAGAGGTCAGGGTTCACTGCAGGGCCAGCCAGCAGAGTAGGTGGGATTAGGTTTCACTCAGCAAGATGCTTTCGCTGCTCTCTTTTGGCTCTCTCTCATTTCATCCCTTTTTTTCCCTCTCCGTTTTTTTTTCTCCCGCTCTCTGAAGTTGATCTGAGAGGCTCTTTCAGAAAGCATCCTGATCCTTGTCTACATAGAAACTTTCTCTAAAATGGAAAATTCTCCACAGCACAATAAATCTAAATCCTTCTCTGGTAACCTGCCTTCTATACAGGCAGCTTTTACAAGATGCTAGCCATTAATCAATCAATCAAATGTATTTATAAAGCCCTTTTTACATCGTCAGGTGTCACAAAGTGCTTTTACAAAGCACCCAGCCGGAAACCTCAAGGAGCAAGCAACAACAGTGTTGAAGCACAGTGGCTGTGGAAAACCAGGCTCTTCTGGCTGTGAACATTTTAGTTCAGGTCAGCAGCATGACCAGATGGACAAAGTCAGGAACATCCCAGGGGGGAATGATCAGCCGAGTGGCAGCAGGAATAGTGAGGTATCGGCTGGATCTGCAACACAACCAGGAGGGCTCTGGACAGGGACAGCTACCAGTCTTGCAAGCCTGGTACTCTGGAGGTGTGGGCCAAGACAAGGAAAATGTAAAGAGCGCATTCCTTAGATTTACAAGGATTTACAATGGAGAAGGAGAACTGACCCTACCCTCCAGCACAACAATATAGCAGCGTAAAACCTTGGGTCTGAGACTGGGGGGTCCAGGGACACTGTGGCCCTATTCCGGTGGAGACCCACGACAGGGCCCAACAGGCAAAAAGTGCCTATAGTTTTTGCTGAATGTCCTTGAGTAAATTCTTGTTGCATTCCGTCATTAGCTTAGCGCTGTTTGTGGACTGATCACAGATTTTTTCCTCTGCTGTCAGTAATGCAAGTCTGTTGTTCATTTCACTGCTTTAATACAAACCATCTGGGTGTCTGACAGGAGACGTTCTGCAGTAGTACCTTCACCTATAACCCATTGAAAACCTTACTAAATGGTGCTGTTCTGATCAGTGGTGGGCTGAAAAGGTAGGTTCCAGTGGCCAGGCATTGACAGACTATTACATTCCAGTAGTTAGCACATTAAACTACATTGGAGGAATCTCAAAACAGCCAAACTGCCAAGCTTCCTTCCAGCTGTTTTTGGACCGTGTCCAAAACGTAACATTCGGCACTCAGATTCTGCACTGCCCACTTTGTTTAGCCAGTTCCTGGCCCACATTAACCCTTGACCATTTACTTCATCTAGCTTTATCAATACCAGTCAGTTCAAGAGGATGAAGGGACTCCTAGATGCTCAGCATACTTTCCTTCAGCATATTTTAAACCAACTGTCCAGTCCTACTCCAGACCAACAGTCCAGTCCTACTGCAGACTAACAGTTCAGTCCTATTGCAGACCAACCATCCAGTCCTACTGCAGACTAACCGTCCAGTCCTACCCCAGACCAACAGTTCAGTCCTACTGCAGACCAACAGTCCAGTCCTACCCCAGACCAACAGTTCAGTCCTACTGCAGACTAACCGTCCAGTCCTACCCCAGACCAACAGTTCAGTCCTACTGCAGACCAACAGTCCAGTCCTACCCCAGACCAACAGTCCAGTCCTACTGCAGACACTTTACATAACCTGATCAGCACCAAGACAAATAGATCTCTGATTACTTCCTCATGTACCATCTGGGTTCTGTTAAGGGTGACAGCAGAGCGCTGGAGGGTGGGGGAGGGTATGAGGGGTGGAGGAGGGGGTGGATGCCGACGGCTGCTTTTAAACACTGCCACTTTGCACAGGAGGTTTCTCAAACACGCCATAGACCAGGCAGGGGCAATTACTGCCAATCGGCACTGTCGGCAGGGCCGGTCTCCCTGTCAATAAAAACATCTGGGTTGGGAAGGCTTGGAGTCAGAGACCTACTCACCCAGACTTCTGACACTCCAGATAGGACGCATGCAGTGTTTCAGAGCCGGGGAATAAAAAGCACCCAGATTTAAAAAAGGAAATCCTGGAGCGATTTTTCACGAGAGAATGAAGCCACCGCCAGAGGAAGTAAATAGTGAGTGTGTGTGTATCGTGTGTGCGTGCTTGTGCATATGAGTATATGTGTGTGTGTTTGATGGTGGGTCTTTGAAAGGTACGCAGAATTAAGACCCTAGACTAACTTCATCCTCTCAATCTGTTTCTTAACTTCTGACAGTGTTTGGCCCTGTAGCCAGTAAACTAGCTGTGATCTAATGGCAGTTTGGGCTTGTTCCCCTGATGGTAACCGTTTGGATGTGAGGATGGTAAGAGGATCCTAAATATGGGCCACCTGAGGGCCCCTTCTATACAGCTGGGCCTGTAGGGAGGGGCACCTGATTTAACTCTGACCTCTGACCTCTAACCCTTAACCCCTGACACCTAACCCTCCACCTGTTTGTGGTCAAACTATTTCTGGAGGCCATAACACCTAACTGTCCCGCGACAACAACATAATATTTCTCATTTATAGTAGTTCTGAATTGTGTCGGGCATTTAAGAGCTAAAATGTTATCCATGAAAATCTTCAAACTCTATTTTAAACTATTACTAATAACGGACCCCAAGTGCTCCTGAGTGATTGTATCCTGATGGCTACATACTGATGGTGCCGGGAGCCCTGTACAATGACCGGGCTGCATCGGGACGATCGCTAGTGCATCACACTGACATTATACTGTACTGAGCTCAGAAAACATTGGCTATGTAAACGTTGTCCTACTGCCACTGTCCCACTCACCGCTCCTCCTGCATACAGTCACACTTCCATAGGCCTCCTCTATCACCTTCCCACAGCACCACCTTCTGGCCGCCCCCAGCATCACACTGGGCTATACAGCCAGGCACTTGCAGTCATAGCTTCCAGTCATTAACAGTTCAAAAGTTGAATGTTTCACTTTTTCAACCAAATACAGTTTTGTTTTTTTTCTTTCCCCCCCCTCAGTTTTCTTCTCCCTTCCTCCTCCCTCTCCTCCTCTTTGCTTGGCTGTATCCAGTTCACTGCTGGTAATCTTCCAAACAGTAGGACAATAACAACTGTTTGTTGTCACCGCAGACACACACTTCCCTGCAGGAGCGGAGCATCTGGCTATTGTTACCAGTAGCGCCTTCACCCTGATCCCTGACTGGCCAAGCTCTCAGCCTGGGTTGTTCTACCAGTGTTTATATCATTCTGTTTCTCTCACTATCTGACAGATAGATGGCCAGGATTACGACCAGATCAAGATAGTGTTTGTCTCGGTCTCACACCCCTTGGCCACACTGCCTACTTCTTTGACACACACCCGCACACACAGTGTCTCAGATGGTGAACAGTCTTCTGCTCTCTACCAGGCCAGATGCGGCCTCGTATCAGATGATGAAAATTCTAATTCTAAGTTCTAATAACACCATAATTTCCCCATGCCGGCCTGATAGACCAGTGGGAACTTAAGAGTTGTGATGTGCATGAATAAAAGAAGGGAGGAGAAAGAGAGTGACACTAGTCTGCCTCCTTTTTCCCTTATCGTGTGGGCTAGCCATACAGCCTGTTTCCCCTTATCGTGTGGGCTAGCCATACAGCCTGTTTCCCCTTATCGTGTGGGCTAGCCATACAGCCTGTTTCCCCTTATCGTGTGGGCTAGCCATACAGCCTGTTTCCCCTTATCGTGTGGGCTAGCCATACAGCCTGTTTCCCCTTATCGTGTGGGCTAGCCATACAGCCTGTTTCCCCTTATCATGTGGGCTAGCCCTACAGCCTGTTTCTTCTTATTGTGTGGGCTAGCCCTACAGCCTGTTTCCAATTATTGTGTGGGCTAGCCCTACAGACTGTTTTTCTTTATTTTGTGGGCTAGCCATACAGCATGTAGCCACCTGTACAACTTAGTACTCCAATAGTTAACACTGTGTTCCTTCAGCCCATTGTGTATGTGTTGGGGGGTGTGGGGGGGCTGTACAGACTCTAGTAGAAAGCCTTTAATCCTGGGGCTGTCAGGCCCAAACTCGGGTTGACGTCCCATTGATGTGTAACAGAACAAAACACAGGGCCCCTCACTAAGCCCCCGACCCGGGCCCCTCGACTCCCAGCCCCCCGATACTACCACAGGGGAGGGCATTCTTCCACCCGCACACACACATACACACACACACCCAAGGGAGGGCATTCCTCAGGCCCTAAGGGCCAGGTCTTAAAGGAGAAAACTCCACCACTAAACAACACGGTACATGCATTTCACAACAACTTCAAAAACAGCACAGTCTCCATTAATTAGAAAGGATAGAGGTTGTCTGGTGTAGCACATGTGGTGGAGCATGGTGTTACCATGCCAGGGGTGTGGGCTTGAATCCTGTAGGGGCACTTTCGAAGACAAAACGTAGGCCCTCACTACTGTATGGTGCTGTAGTTAAGAATGTCAGCAAAATTACTTTTAAATATTATGTTAAGATCGGGAAGCCTATTTATTATAAGTTATGAATAAGCTAGACTTCGCAATATTCTACACATTCATGAACTTTAAGTAGTAATCATTATGTTGAAAAAGTGTTGTGGTATATCTACAGTGTAGTCCAAAGAAAAAGGCACACAAAGCTTGTATCCTACAGAGCAAAACAACATATACATGCTTAAACAATCAAAGACAAAGGATTGCTTAAATAATTTTAAGTGTTTCACCAAAATGAAGAGAAGTACATTGAACAAGGTTTTTGATAAATCAGCTGGGTTGTCCCCGTTCCCATATCCGTCAAAATCCTCAGATCATCAGGCATCGTCTTGACAACCAACCCAGAAGGAGCAAGTGTGCACTATTTCTGGCAGTTTGCTAGTTTGCTGTAAATTGGGATGGTAAACAGTCACTCTGGAAATGAGGCTGGGCAGTTCGATCCTAGCGCAAGGCACTATTTTTAAAGTATTTTAAGCCTTTTGCCAAACCCTGGCCTTTAACTAAGCCATTTTGATTCAATACCTACATTTACCCCTTAAGCCTTTTGTTTGTAACCTTTTCCATACATTGGACTTGAACATCACTGTTGGTTTGCTTTCACTTCACGTAGAGACAATTACCTCCCCCTGGACAGACATCAAATACTGACGTTAGACTGTGACACATCATCCACCCTGTTTGCACATCCAGTGTGTCATGTTGGGTGAATGACAGGTGCCACAAGCACAGACAACGGAGAAAGACTATTCACATAGCCCACTATTATGTCAGACATACAGAGATACTAGGTGTGTAAATGTGTGTGTGAGTTGCTACTCGTTTATATATAACACAAAAGGAAAGGCAGAATGGAAGGTACTGGCACTGTTGTGTCAGAGAAAAATAAACGAAGAGAAACAGAAACAGAGATAAAGACCAAAAGAAAGAGAATACATATGGAGATATTGAAAAATGAATTATATATATGGAATAGATGGTTGAATGCAAAAAACTAGACGATAAAAACATTGGTGAATACCAGGGGCTTTAGTAAGTGTGTGTGTGACTGTAAGTGATAGTGTGTGTGTGTGAGTGTGTGTGAGTGTGTCCCACTGACCATCCATTAACAATACCGCTCCTCTTGCATATTCATGAGGCACATTCAAATGCACAGGCACGACCATAGATCACTCGCACATACACACACAATTCACTCTATTTTTCTCCCTCTCAATCCCTCTGTCTCACACACACAGTCTCCCAAACGGTGGAAATAAGATAGGCCTTGGTCACTGTAGCAATAGAGCTAGGTTCAGTTCATGAGAGAGAGAGAGAAAAAGGTAATGAGAGGATGAAACTGTTGGACCATTGAGGTGGATTACAGTAGACACAAAAATACACTTTGTCCAGATCTGAACACCCCTACTTACATCCTGAACAAAGTAAGATAATGTAGTACGTGTTGTATATATGTTGCATCATTTTACATTTTTGGAAAATAGAAGTGTACTTGAAGTGCCTGGGTGCCATACTCCCAGATATGCACAATACCACTACATAGAGTTCAACTTCAGAGAACTATAATTACTGACTATAGAGCTTGTGAAAATGAACTGAACTGCCAATATAGATTTTCTATAAACAATGTAATGAAAACACACATATAATTACTAAATGTAACTTCTCTTAAATTCACAGACAGAGCTGTGGAGGCAATGATGGATCATCTATTAGTTCAAAATGATATGTTTTGTTCAATTACCAGATTGTCCTTTTAACTACAGAGGGTGTGCTTCGGAAGGTATAATGACGCTGATCTTCAGGCCACTAACATGCTGAATATTTCTTTGGCATGATGTGTCATCAATAATTATTAGGCTGCTAAAAATTGCAATAGTTGTTATACCTTGCAAAAATAAATTAAGTGGGCTTAAACTTAACTTATTTTGTCACAAAGGGAAAAATGTCCTAAAACACTTCTCCCTCACCTTCTCTCTACCCACTCACAGCGACAACAACTAGAGTACAGTATAGCACAAAGTTTGTAGTTATATATATCCTGTACGTATATGTACACAAGACAGTAAGAGATGTATGCCCTGAGACATAAGACAGTATAAGACGTATGCCCTGAAACACAAGACAGTAAGAGACTTATGCCCAGGGACACAAGACAGTAAGTGACTTATGCCCTGAGACACAAGACAGTAAGAGACTTATGCCCAGGGACACAAGACAGTAAGAGACTTATGCCCAGGGACACAAGACAGTAAGATACGTATGCCCTGGGACACTAGACAGTAAGAGACTTATGCCCTGGGACACAAGACAGAAAGAGACGTATGCCATGGGACACTAGACAGTAAGAGACTTATGCCCTGAGACACAAGACAGTAGGAGACGTATGCCCTGAGACACAAGACAGTAAGAGACTTATGCCCAGGGACACAAGACAGTAAGATACGTATGCCCTGGGACACAAGACAGTGCGTGACTTATGCCCTGAGACACAAGACAGTAAGAGACTTATGCCATGGGACACTAGACAGTAAGAGACTTATGCTCTGGGACACAAGACAGTAATGCCCTGGGACACAGTCAGTAAGGCCTTGGGGCGTAATAGGCTGAAAAGGCTCGATTGGCGAAAAAAATACACATTTGTTTAGATATTATTTTTACTGTTACCTACTGAAAGGTTCCTAGTTGAGCAACAAGTGACTCACGTGCCAAATATAGAACTGTGCGGTGACACCAGAAATGCCATATTATCCATAGAACAGTACAGTATCCCTCCAGAAAAGTTTTGGAATGATTGGGACAGTTTACTCATGGGTACATTAACAATGGCTGTATATTATTGAATGGGAACTTCCATTCAGGAATTGCTTATATGGTTGATTGAGGCTGTCGAATTGTCTTTCACAAATTCCAACACACAATAGCCTGGCTGAAAATAATTGCATGGTAGTTTGGTAAGCTACTGCTGAAAACGAATGTTTGCCCACACACATTTTGTTCTACTTTATTTTATATATACTTTCCATCTATTTACAATATGTGGGCCTACTTTAAAAAAATGTCAATGCAGGTTATAGTAATTAAAATAAATATAAACACAAATACTTAAGTAGCCAAGTGTGTAATTTAAAATATCCGATTTAATGTTTAAAAACCATAAAAACCATCTGAAAAATGTTTAAAAACCATCTGGGAAATGAATTGGACTGATCTCGATTTTATAGTTTATATTATTTTGGGCAAATAACCTGTGCCGTCTTGCGGTGGTCAATCAATTACATATTATTGTCTCTCTCCTTAAATATCCTAAACATGACTACTTTGAGAATTTAATCGTATGAACGTGTGAACAAAAGACGTCTACACTTCGTCACATTAATAGTCGTCTGGGCTTATAATGCGCCAAATCCTCCATTTTGGCAAGTGTCCAGCCTTAGCGTCTCATTCGTGCCCTTTTCAATAGTTGAATAGGAAAATTAAGCTGCAGCTCGTGATTAAATAATTGCCACGAAAATGGCCATATATTCTGCCCAGACAAAGGTCGCTTTTGGTTTGGAGTATTATTAAAACTAAAAACTGTAACAAACACCCGAGCCTCAGCCACTGAAGAAGGCGGGGAGAGGGCACATGGCACGAGGCTCTTTTTTGGTCGAGGGCTCTGCGGTGCTGCTCCCGTTCCCCAGTTGGTTGCTGGAGATTCTTGCGTCCAACCCTACTCATGATAAACACGTTTGATGCCGGTTGTTTCTGAATAAAACCAAGCCTTTAGTGGTCGGGGCGTTAGGGACCACATCAGAGTCGATCTGCTCTATCCCTAATGGCTTCATTAGCGCGATCTGATTCCCCACATTAGTTGTAAGAAACAACTTTTATCCCGCGCCGTAATCAGCCTACCCAGAAGAACAGAACACAAACACTATATGAAGTTTTTCCTTTGTGCTGTGTCTCGTTTAGAAAACAAAAGAAGGCTCACATCGGCAATAGCCTGCCCGACATCATCAAGTTGAATGCCTGCCATGACACGATTAACACACTAAATTAGCCTATTGTGTTAATCGTCAACCCAACTCTGCATTTAAATTACCGGGACTTTTATAACAGAGCAGGCTGACCGAAATTTTGTTTTTATCATTCTTTAATGTAAGGGATTAAAGTTTTCCTATGCCTGTAGGCGAGTACTTACGTAGGCGACAATACGCTGCATGCTGTGCTCCATGTTTAAATGCTCATATTATCATTATTAATATTAATTTCGTTGAATTATTCAGAAGATAACTGTAGCACCGACCTATATGAAAGTTTCCTCTTTTGAAACGTAATAAAAGGGTTTCTTCTAAATATGAATAATCTGAAGTGCTTATTATTCCAAATTGCTCACGAAACCGAATTCATTGAGTGAGTCTTCATCATGCATTAACGACGTTAGATTACTACACCCAGGCCAATGACCGACAGACGGATATTAACGGACGGATTATTAGGAGGTGGTTACGTTCGAGGGCACGTGCTTTCAGCTTCCACGTCCATGTCATGTGAAGGGTAGGTCGCAGTGTTAACATATCCTTAGTAACCAGAAGAAATGTGCTTTGCTTTACAAAACCATACATAGGCCTGTCTTTAGGTGCATGTACCCGACACATGACACGCAAACCTGGAGTAAAGATCACAAAATCAATAGTATGTCATAATAAAATACGTGCCGTGCTGTCCTTTATAGTTGGCAGATTAGGTTTGTCTTTTTAATTCGTGAGTAGGCTATAATAATAACATTGTGACGGTTTAATATTTCACCATTTACATATTCCCATTCACAGGTTGAAATAAAAATAAAATGTTAAATATGCCCTATGCCAAAGGCGGACGATTTACTGGGTAATACGTATTAATTTCTTCCGTAATGAAGTATCTCTTTCCTAGTTCATATTCACGCACTTTTACAAAATTTTTAGATTATGCATAGCACATTACTCAATGTAGTGTAATCTCAATAAATGTAGGTCTATAATATGTTCTATATAGACCTATAAAACCTAAGCATATTGCTATTATTTGGGCATCACAACTAATTTCAGTATATCGAAATTAACAGAGTCATTATGAATTTGCCCTTATTTTGGGTATTTTTAAAATAAATCTATCAAACACATATAATGGCATCTGATTTTGTTTTACTGTAGAAGACATTCAGCAAAGAACACTCGGGGATCTTTTTACAGAAGGGCTTTTTTAATATGCATACATTTGGTAAACGGTGTGATTGCGTCCTCTGGTGGGAAATCTAGTTAACTACATTTCTAATCCTAGCGGGTAAGTGACTGTGTTGCTCTTTCGAGTGGTAGTACTCGGGGTCACAATCATAATTTTAAGATACAGTAGTCCCCGTGCTAGAACCCCCTTCTCGTGAATGCCCACACACTTTATTCTCCATTGCTGCTACTTGCCTGCTTGTGGAGGTGTTTGCCTTGTTGTTAATTTGGCCTATGTTTCACAGATCTTAGTTGAAGAAAACATTCTTTATTTGTGTCCTTAAAGACCACAGAAAAAGTATTACATTTACACATTTCAGTGTAGAAAATAATCTTTATTTATTTTTTTTAAGTGTTTATTTGCGTGAAATACACTTTTAATGTGCAGTTAGTCTAGCCATAACTGTTTTGACAAAAAGACATGGCCTACCCTCTTGACACCCAGCCAAAATGTGTTTTGGAATTTAGATTCATGGAACTATGGTTTGATATCACTGTAGTGTTATATTACCCCCCTCCCCATGTTTTGACTGCGAGGTCTGATGATCTCACGTCGACCAGTATTGTGTCAGAAAAAGTATTTCACTCCAGTGACAAAAGTAAGCAAATTGTAGCGGAGAGGGTGAGGGGGTACATTTCATCAAGCTAATTTTCATGCCTAAATGACACCCCCACTCGTTTCAGAAACTGGAAGTTCTGGCAAACTTGTAAATCATTCTGGTAGCTCATGCTGACCAGTAGTGCGTATCACAAGACGTATTTTACTCGAGAGACATTCATTTACAGACAGCAGCAAATCCAATGTTTATCTTCTGACTGGGGTTTTATAGCAGGTAAATTAGAAAATATATTGTATGATTGTTCTACAAAACTCAAAATGAATGAAATTATCTGGTTTACCATTGTTTTTTTTATCCATCATTGCTGGTTGTAAAGGGTTGAAAGAATCATCCCAGGTTGCAACACGGTTTAAGTATGAGCAAGCCAATTAATCCAGACTACCGATAACATAATAATGTTAGATGTTCACTGCTGAAACAACAGTGTCAACTGAAAACTGCAGAGTGACCGGTTCTTAACACTTAGACAATAATCATATATTTTATGCTGTTAAATAACACTGATTAACAGTTTCACAGGGATGGCAACGTCTTGTCTGCTTGTAACATATTGTAGCGACCTTGGTAACACCACTGCTCACTGCCCTTAACGGGATGTCCCTATTGGGATCAGTGGGTAGTGGGCTTTGGGTAGTTGGCAGTGGGTAGTGGGCAGTGAATAGTGGGTAGTGTGCAAGGGGAAGTGGGTAGTGGACAGTGGGTAGTAGGTAGTGGGCAAGGGTGAGTTGGCAGTGGGTAATGGGCAAGGGGGAGTGGGTAGTGGGCAAGGGTGAGTGGGTAGTAGGTAGTGGGCAGTGGGCAAGGGGAAGTGGGTAGTGGGCAAGGGGTAGTGGGTAGTGGGCTGTGGGTAGTGGGCAAGGGGGAGTGGGCTGTGGGTAGTGGGCAGAGGGTAGTAGGCAGTGGGTAGTGGGCAAGGGGGGGTGGGCAGAGGGTAGTAGGCAGTGGGTAGTAGGTAGTGGGCAAGGGGGAGTTGGCAGTGGGTAGTGCACTCGTCTGTGGAACTTAATTGCCATTTTTTTGTCTGGATTATTATTTTAACAGTAATTCACCTAACGTAATATATGTTATGAGTTCGGTTGTCAAAGATTTTTGTAAACAATGTTACATATTCCAAACTAGGTAATATGTCGAATTGAGGAACCATATTCTTAGACCTACTTAATTTATTGTAGATTTTCAGAAACCTTATTTCAGACAAAAAATACATCAGGTATTAATTGAGCCATTTATTAAATAATCCTCTGGACCAATCAGTACTTGAACCTTTTTCCATAGAGTCCTGGACGTTATCAGACCGGAATAGCAAGCCTAAATAGCCAATGACATGAATAACCAATATATGAACAGCCAATATTGTTAAGAATCAATTCCACTCAATTCCCTGTTTGCTGTCTCTCCCCTGTATCACCCTGGCCCTGTTCCATCACAGGAGTTGCAGGAGGTCCCTCAAGAAAGGTACAGAAGTGCTCTGTCGTATTGAGCTCTGGCCTCTTCAACAGAAGGTGACACTTTGGCATATAGTAGAAAGCTACCAGCCCCATGTTACTGAGCAAACTGACAGAGACGTGAACAATGGTGCGGTTCATGACATTCAGACTGGTGTAGATGGGGATGTAGACCCCCCAGATAATGCAGTATGTCAGGGTGGCGAAGGTGATGTCTCTGGCCAGGTTGTATTGCCCAACGGGCTTCATGGCCATGAAGGTGCACATGAAGGACACGAGGGCCAGAAGGCCATTGAAGCCCTGCATCAGGCCCAGACCTAACATGGGCTCAATAGGGCATTGCAGAAACGCCCTCACGAAGGTCACCTCCATCCTGGCCACGTACTGGGATAAAGACGGCCCTCCCTGGAGATAGTAGCCACAGATCCCTGTCTGCACTCCACAGCAGGCCAGTGCCACCAGCCAGCCCCCTGGGCCTCGCAGCGTTGCCACGTGGGAGGGAGCGTTCTCCGTGAACTCGGTCATGTACATTACCTGTCAGAAGGTTGTGTAAAACAGAGGATTAGTCCTTCAAGGATGCATTGTTCTTAGACTAGATCTTTTAAGTCCAAAAAAACCCCCACCACCCGGGCGTTCTGCTGGCCTGAGCCCTTACCTGAAGAGAGACGCCTAGGATGATAGAAAGAGCGACGGTGTGGAAGATGGAGGTGAGCGGCAGCTGCAGGCGACACACCACATCCCCCGGCTGGCCCAGGAAGAGCAGGAGGCAGACGCAGCCTCCCATCAGGCTGAGCAGGGTCACGCCACCCATGGCCCCGCCGGAGGCCCTTGCCAGTGGAGATCCCCGGTGGTGCAGGAGCAGGAGGCCCACGGCGGTCTGGCAGGAGAGCAGCAACACCACGGCCAGCAGAAGCGCCAAGGTCACCGGTTGGTCCCAGTTCAGGAAGTCAAAGGTAGGCTTAGTACAGTCGGTGCTACGCTGAAGGGACCACTGGCCCTTTACACACCGGGTACACTGGATGTCCGCTTGGAGTCAGAGAGGGTGTAGAAACGCGTTGGCAATGACAGAAACAGGCGAGAATATCTCAAGGACTGTCTAATAAGGCCACCGCTTGCACATATGTAGATATTTATTAGGGTTTTTCTTTCTGACAAAAAGCTTCTCAGCCGTGTAACAAAGGTGAAAAAACGAACGTGTGTTTGTTTCTGCGTTGTGGTTGAGGAAAACATCAAAGGAATCTGTCAACCGAAATCACCAATGGTTTAGTCTTTTTAGATGAATGGAAAATACCTACTGGTGTCATTCTGGAAGGTGCCTGGTAAACAGTCAATGCAGTCATAGCAGCAGGAATCAAATCCTTTTACTCTACGCACTTGACCAGGTGCACACTCGAAAGAACATGTCGATTCAGGGGCCTGCAACAAAGGTTGGCTCAGACAAAAACATTTGTAGTAAAAATTTCAGTTTTTCATCTCAAAAATGTTTAGCACCTTGATCCAATAGTGGTTAAAATGGAAAATGCTGTTCATAACTGAGGTTAAAATGTAGAAACCCAGTATCATTTATATTGCCAAGTTTTGTCTGGAGCTTACCATAGTACTGCCTGTGTGCCATTGGATGGATGTGACAGACAGACTTTCAAAGAAGGCACCGACATCTTTAAAACTCAGACTTTGATTTGCCCAGACCCACTGTATTATGTTGAAGCCGATGTTTGGGTTTCCATCACTGTCAAATTGAAATTGTTGTCCATGGACACTGAAACTTACTTTCTGCAAAGCCTTCAACAGCTGCAGGGGGAGAGTGTTGTTAGTTGCACTTGGGAAAAGCACCACCTCACCGAATCATTGTCACAAATAATGATGACTGGATGAGGGTACCTGCCAGGGATAGATGGGATTTTTAGCGCCCCTCAGGCAACTATGGCCATTGCACTCAAGCGTGTTGTGCAGTGCATGCGCCACACTGTAGATGGCAGCGTAGATACTGAAGGCTGTCCTCTGCAGTATGGGCTCTGTCACCAGACTCATGTTGTCTGGTGACAGGTTCCAGCAGTCTGGGCATTGTTTCATCAGAAGGTGTGAGTCAGTGTCCGGACCCTGGTCGGCCGCCTTCTCCTTGATCCGGGAGAAGAGCTCCCTGGCGTAAGGTGCAAGCAGTTCCAGGTTGGGGCTCTGGAGGGTGAAGCCAAGGATGGTGCCCACGGTGTGGATGTCAGGGAGGGAGGACACGTCTGTGTGCAGTGCCCAATCATCGCTGGCCAACCACACCGCTTTCAGATTCCTCCTGATCACCTGATAACAAACAGCTTCGCTCTTACATGGCCTCACTATTTACAGACAAACGTGCTAGTAATGTCTAATGGGAACTCAATTACTGTAAACGTGGAATTATGAAGCTTTAAAAATAGCCAACGCAGTGGCCGCATCAAGCTTTTCGAGTGTGAGTAAAGTGGTCGGAGGTTTGCCTCCAGAGCTCTGGTGCAACGGTCTGACTAACCTCGGTGAGGAAGGCTCAGGTGCGACGGTCTGACCAACCTCGGTGAGGAAGGCTCAGGTGCGACGGTCTGACTAACCTCGGTGAAGAAGGCTCTGGTGCGACGGTCTGACTAACCTCGGTGAAGAAGGCTCTGGTGCGACGGTCTGACTAACCTCGGTGAAGAAGGCTCTGGTGCGACGGTCTGACTAACCTCGGTGAAGAAGGCTCTGGTGCGACGGTCTGACTAACCTCGGTGAAGAAGGCTCTGGTGCGACGGTCTGACTAACCTCGGTGA
>JACXGK010002634.1:17436-33146 GCA_016801125.1 Novumbra hubbsi | reverse complement strand
TGGGCCAGGGAGAAGACCACCACCACTTCCACGTTGTTCTCAATGATGCTGTCCAGCATCTCTCTGATCACCGGCTCCGGGTCACTGTACACAGGGATTATTCCCTTGTAAGCCACGCAGATCTGGCTGTCCGCCGCCAGGGAGGAGAACTGGAGCTGGCCGTTGCTTCCGTACTCATCCTCGCTGCCCACCACGGCCACCCAGTTCCACTTGAACCTTATCAGCAGCTGCACCATGGCCTGCACCTGCCTCCTGTCACTGGGCACGGTGCGCAGGAAGGATGGGAACAGACCCATGTTGCTGAATACGTCGCTGGTCGCCCCATAGCTGACCTAAAGAGAACGAAGTGCGGGTGGTAGTAAGACATCAGAAGCAACTGTAGATGCAAAAGCAAGTCCGCACTCTCATTGGGGTTTCCATTCACGTTATTATCTGTTTCACTGTTGAAAACAAAATTTGAGGGCCGGTCATGAAAACAACAAATCTGGCTGATTCGAGTCGCATAATAAATAGATATATATATATTTAGGAAGACATTGCTTGCATTGAAAGTTAGCTGTACGTGGTGAGACCCAACTAACCAATGGCATGAGGAAGAATCCCAGCAGTTGTCCTATGACTACGGCCATCTCTGAGGTGAATGGACCAATGACAGCGACCACACGGGTCATGTAGTCTGTGTAGTTACACATGACAGCCAGCTCTCCACTGGAGCCCTGAGTGAGGAAGAAGAGCGTGGGCTTCACGATGACAGCAGACTGGCTACAGGTGTCGAATAGCTCAAAGCCCAGCTTGATGCCAGGGAGCAGGTTGGAGTTGGCATTGATCTCATCCACCGTGAACTTCATTACCAGGGCCATACCCAGACCATACCTGTTAAGACTGCCAGGCACAGACATAGAAGGCTGTTACTGTTCTACTATACACAGATTGCAGATTCAAACACGGGATGGACGGTTTGAATCAGCTTGTTTGAATGAATCTACAGTGTCTGAATCTATAGGATTAATCCATCAAATTAAATTGGTATTCGGCTTTCAGACACTAGTCGTATGCCTATATTACGGACATGAAACGTGTTTTATAATAGACTTCCTGTACCTGTCACAGATAACGTCGTCCGGTTGTAATCTTTGGCTCAGGTTGCTGGTTAACTCGTTAAGTGGGAAGAGCCCCCCAAGGAGGAAATCTCCTGAGGAGTTGAACAGGTTGGTGGTGATGTTCTGGAACCATGGTGGAGAGCTCTGACCACACCCTGTACCAAACGCCCAGCACAGAACCAGCAGCGTCAGTGGCGTGGCCATGCTGCTGAGGACAGCGAGGGACATCCCGAGGGTCTTGACCAACATCAGAGACGGCATGTTGCATTTAGAGAGAGGATGGGGAGGGCAGAGTGCAGGAGAGGGTTAAGCATCAGCAGAAGCTGCCTTCGTAAGTAACAAAGAGATGGGGCTGCTTACCTGTGAAGGAAACCTTTGCAGCCCAGCAAGTTGACGATGAACGTTGTAGTCTCGGTCTGTGGGCACCTGCTGTGCCTTGCCTGCCTTGAGTGGTAGGTACCTAGCACTGGACCGCCTTGCGGCGTAATACAGTTCTCACCACAGGTGTGCCATCCGGGTCAACGTGAGGCCCGGATATGCATTTTACAGTGAAATCTGTGGTGCTCATGAAGATGTTTGAAACAAGACACCAGGTTTTTAAAAATCACCATGTGACATTAGGGCACACATCCAAAGCATCCAATTTGCATCAGATTAGCTAAACAAGCTTTGTTACTGTAGCGCTTGGCTGAAGTTGGAGGTGAGAAAAGATTGGCTATGAGACAGTAGACTTTACAGGTGGATTTCATTAACAAGATATATTTAGGCAGTTGGCAAATGAACAGATACCTATTTTTTCTCTGCTGCCCGTTTCTGTGGCAGTCCATTGTTTCAAGCTGTTGGATATTTATCCAAACCATTTTGAGCATACCTGTCTGTTATCTCTAAAATCATTTTAAAGTAATTGCCAAGTGTAAATGTTACTTGATTTTCACTGGGTTTTCAAAAGACTAAATCAATCTTTGTGCAGAGTCTGCATAGAAACCATAACACCCAGGATGTTGTGACTTTGAGCTAGCATGCAGTTTTTGTCACTGGTTATTTGGACGTATCTACCCTACGGAAACTTGCTCCTGTTGTAGAGATGAGTTTTATTAAACTCAAATCCCAGTTTGTGAATCTAGTTTTTATATAATTACAATGAAGTCCAAGTTACTTTAAGATATAGATAAAAATGTTCAACACAATTGCATTAGAGGAGCTAATATATCAGTGTGACAATAGATTCATTAGCTCCTAATGGATCTATTGAAAACCCACAAAAGGGGGATGGTTTTGCAGGTGGTGGTCAGAGACGGTTGCTCTCTTTTTATCCTTCCTGACTGATTCTTCTCTAGTTTTGTGTTCTGCTAGTGTCCTGGCCACTACTGGTAGCTTGATGCGGTACCGGCAGCCCATTCAGGTTGCCCAGGTAGTCCTCAGACCCATTAAATCTTTAGACCCATCGTCAGACCTTCACTGGTGCAGTGGGCCCTGGGTTCCTCCTAGCGGAGGACAATGCCTGGCCTTTCCTGGATGACAAAAGCATTGATGCCATTGACTGGCCCTCACCTTCCCCAGACCTGAATTCAATTGAGATCCCCCTGGGACTTTATGTATCGGTGCATCCGACAGCGTAGAACCACAGACAGTCCAGGAGCTCAAGTTAAAACAGCCTGTGATTTCAACTGTTTACTTGATCGGTTTGAATCCAATTTGATGTCATATAATATAAGTGTAATATATGTAATATAAGTGTTCCCTTTATTTTTTTAAACACTCGATGTATATATAGTTGAAAACACTGGGGTCTTCAAAACCAAAATAAGGTATTTGGGCCACTTATTTGGGAATCAAATTTCAGAAAACAAAACAGAGAATTATGATGGCATAAGTCTGCCCATGGTGTTTTTTCGGAACATTTTGCTCCCATCAATGTAAACAGACACTCTTTAAGAAACAATAAGTGGCTTTCTTCAGTTCTCAACAGGGGATTAAATGGTGTTGACATGGTTGGCTCCTGAAAAACTGAACAAATAATCGTGGTGGTGTTCAATATCAACAGAAACGTTGGGTAAACTTTGTGCTAATACACAATAAGAATTAAAGTAAAATTATTATATTACTAAAATTCCTATAAACTATAAATCCAAAACCTTATTGAACCTTATTCTACACAGAAAAGAGGACCAAAACCAAGGCATCAGTAGGATAGGTGCAGACAATTGAGGCCAATTGTTCTCAGGTCAACAAAAACTAAACACAAACAAATACACAATAGATTGTGAAAACATATATCATAATCCGTTACTTTTCAATCTCAAAAAGCAACAGCCATTTGGAACTGCTGCTTCATTTACCCTTTAGTGTGCATTTGGAAGGACATTTGCATAGAAGCAAAGACGTAGAAGGAAAAAGGCACAAATGTTTGACACAATGTGAGAATATATGTAAATTAAACTCAGTAAAAGAAATATAATTTAAATTAAACAGACTGATACCCAGATTACAAAAGTTCCTTTTGGAAGTGCTGGAAACATTCCAGGGTTTTGATAATCAAGGCATCCACCATGAAGATTGTGCAGTAAAATGTCCAGTTAATTTACTCCTGGAAAAAGTTGGCACACCTTAATCTTCTCTTTGATAAAAAGTAAATAACAGTGTAAAAGTTAACAAAATAAATATATTAAATTAATAAAACAGAAGTTATATCACTACACAGCCATTACCAGAAGTGTTTTGTCTGTAAGATAATGGAGATGATTTCATATATATCAATATCAATTATTATTTCTGTATTATGTCTAATTTCTTTCTGACCTTTTATTTGTTCTCATCAACTGATCACAAGCACAGTGAGCTCAACAACATTAATAATTAATATTTCCAGCTGGGCATTCTACTTCTATTCTTTGTCTGGTTTCCCTTAAAAATTTGATCTACTTCAGAATGTCACCTGTTTTACGGCCCTGATCCTAACCACATTGTTTCAATTCACGCTAACAGCACTTATTGGACTCTGGGGAGAGAACTTTCCAACCTACAACTCTTCTGCCACAATGTTTAGTTTACACTTGCAACATGTCCAAACATTTTGTATTCCTGTCACTGCAGAAGTTTTTGCTCATATGCCTGCACAGCACACATCTCATATGTCCCAGAATTACAAATGACCTGCATCAGTTACTAAATACAAGTTGTCCTTAATCCATTCAACTTTTATCTTCTTCACATTGAGTTAATGTGGACGGTGAAGCAAATTGATCATTTGTGGCAAGTAGTGTGTTGAAAAGGTTACGTTCAGTACACAATGTTCTCAAATGTTGCAAATTGACATTGCATTGCACAGTTGACATGACTGTTTATTCGACATATTGGCGAGGCATGTTTGTTCTACAAAGCATATTTCATATTATGTTTGGACAATCTAAAACCTTGTATCCTGAAGAACCCTTTCCAAGTCAACAGTTCATATATTTCTGGACCTGTGAATTATACAGTACGGCACTACACATAATAATAATAATAGGGCTGCAAGTCCTTCAGACAAATATGAAAATAAAATACTTATTATAATGATTATTAAATGCCTTTAATGTAAGCACTGGGGAAGAAGTGATTTAGAACCATGCTGTTCCATTTAACATGCTACAGTCATTCTAGCTGCGTGCTAGCGTCATTCTAGCTATTCATTTGCATGGTACATTAGCATGGTACATTAGCATGCCTCTCTGAGGACTGTGGTGTGCTCTGTTCCTGTTTGATCCTTTTAGGTAAAAGCAGTGGCTCTCAAGCTGAAGATTGGGGTTCTGTTCCATCCTACAAACATGTTGCTCAACTGCGGGGCAGGTCTTTTAGCTGTGAGAGGCTATTCAAAGGAGGAATTGCAACAGAAGTTAATTACACATCTTCTTTAATATCCCGGCCTATTAAATACCTTTTTGTTCCCCATGAAACGTTGGCAGATCCTCTTTGTCTGATGCAAGACATTCATTTCCCACTGGAGGCAGAAGTAGCCTTCTGCTGAACACATTAATTAGTCTTAAAAATGTCATAACAGTTCAAACGGAGTTTAATGTGTTGGTGACTGTTTCTGATATAAATGTACATTGTTGGAATCCTAAGGTGAAGTTCTGACGTCATGGCTAACACCTAATAGGTCCACCTAGCTTTCGTTAATATTGTTTGAACATTTTTAAACGATCTAACGTTATTATATTTCTAAATATACAGTAAATCCATTGAAGAAGAGCCAGTCTTTGCTCCTACAAAAAAAAGTTAAATAAAACATCAGAAACAGCTAACTCCATGAATGTATGTTTTATTTGGAAGAGGTAGTCACAGCGCCTCACCATAATAGGCTTGTTGAATACAACAGGTTTTTATGTGGAGCACTTAGCCTAACAAAGAGCCCTTGTCTTCCAAAAAGGTTTATTCAGATGAAATGGTTGTTGGTAGATCCTTAGAGTTGCCAAAGTATAAGTGTAGTCAAGGGTTTAGAGTGTAGGAAAAATATTTTGTTTCATAGTTTCTTTTTGGCTACCTTTCGTATTATCAGACTGAAAATACCTCATATTACCAACAAAAACAACCACGCAGGATTGGATAGCTGCTGCCGTCATACCTCATTTCAAAGCGAGACCCTGCATGTTATACCTCGATGCTCCCCTGCCACTCGAAAGCCTGTTTACCAAAATGTCAACCCACTTTTGTGTTTTCTCTACAGATTAGTAAGACTTCAGAGCGGTTCGTGGGTGTATCTTAGCATCTATAAAGATTTTAAACAACATCATCTCTGCTTTAGATGAAAAGTGTTCCTATGCCTGGAACAGTGTTCCTATGCCTGGAACAAATTGCGAAAGACTCTATACTTTATTAAATATGCCGATATCTGATCAATGTGTCTGGTGAATGCATCAACCTATGTGTCTATTTGTCCCACAGTATTTAGTGTAATTTGATATGTATTGTCTATTTATCCTGTAAATTGTGTTTATTTGTGTTTCTTTTTTACATGCTTTGTGTATTTTAATGTGTCTACTTGTCATCTTGTGATTGATTGTCCTTTTCAGTTGACTTACCTGGTTAGCCTTTTGACCGCTCCGTAATTGCTTTAATTTAGGCTATTCCATTTGATGTTTGCATGTTTGTATTCCCCGGGATACGAGATATAACAATGTTTTGCATTATGGTTTGCATGTCATTTTATATGTCAATTTGCTTCCAGGCTGATGGTCACATTCCCAGGTTCTTTCCAGATATTTTGCATCAAACAATAAACACCTTTTAAATTTAAACATCTTCCGTTGATAGCAAATGTATGTCTTATGTAGGGATCCATGTAATACGTGCATATACTGCTTTATATAATAGGGCTGAATTTAAATGGCCCTATTTAGATAACATATAATTTGGATAACATCTGAAAACATACAGTATACAGTATGTGTTTGTTTTGGTTACTAGTCAAAACAGGTACTGTTGTATTTCCTGTATCTTGTCTGAGATCTTGACGTAAGCAAGCAGACACATACCAAAGCTTGTGAAGAAACAATAAACGTCCTACTTTAGTACAGTAGGTCTACTTTCTGCCTGTATTTGTATGTGTTTTTTTTTTTTTTACAGCATTCTAGCAATTTTGGGGTATTAATTGTTTGAAATATAAAGTGGACTACAGTTAAAAGACAACAATATATTTTCTTGTTTAAAAGTTTCCAGTCCAGTGAGGTGTGTTTTACATGTGTACATTAGTACAGTGTTCCAGTGGTGCAGCAAGGTGTGCATTGTGTACAGGTAGTAGACTCAGATAAACATCTTGTTTGTGAATGGAAACCTTTTGTTGGTTGTTTGGTAGCTTAAGCCAATAATCCACCCCCAGCCCTTCCTGTGATAAGGATCCAGAGCGCCCACGCTTGCAGGCCCGAGCATACAGATGGGCATCATTACCGAAAGGATGATTAGAAACGTCTATCAAATTTACACCAACATGACATTATCAACATTAATTCGTCCAATTTGAACTTCCAGATCTGAACACGATCCCCAAATATCCGACTGGCCCAGCATGCAGGAACTCTTCTAAGAGGAATACAGTGTGTATTTTAACACAACCCCCAGCATACAGTTTAACCACTAGGTGTCAGGTGTGGGTTACGAAATGCTGACACTCAGTAAATCACGATGAACTCTTAACATGGAGAAAATGTCCTCTGTAGCATGTTGTTAATAGTACTTTCCATTTTGAAAGACACACTGTTGGTGTGTCTTCTCATTCTTAGAAGTCAGACGCCTGATGTAGAGAGCGGGTCAGAGTCCAAGTGGTGTGTAGGTGGATGAGGGGGCTTCCCAAGGACTGTTGTTTTGGAGTGGAGTGTGTATACATGGAGCCTGTTTGAACAGTAGATAACAGAGGTCCGTTTCTCCGTATAATACTAGTTGTTTGACAAACATAATGGTCTTGCTAACGAAAACATTGGATTAGTCTGTTGTTCTCCATTGGTCCACATTAGGGCCTGCGTTGGAGAGTGGTTTATTGCATGTTTTACAGAGAAGACAATTCTACATTTAAACTGAACCAAAAAAAAAAACAGTAGAGAAATGGGTTTTACTAGTTTGTCAGTGGCGGAGGCCATTTAAGTCTACAGAGCTGGCCAAAGCTAGCCAAAAAACAAACACTGTGAATGCTACAAAACACTGTGCTTTTTACAAAAATCTGTTACTACAACAAGCGCTGTGACCGCTACAAAACACGCTGTGGCTGTCCAAGGGAACTGTGGCTGCTACCATGCACAGTAGCAGTGATTAAAAACGGACGGTTTTAAACACTACTAAACACTGTGCCTATTAAAAAAACAGTGGCTGTTCCCAAACACGTCGACTGTGCCATTCACTTTGCTGTGAGTAAACACTGTGACGTTTTTAAACACTACTAAACACTGTGCCTATTAAAAAAACAGTGGCTGTTCCCAAACACGTCCACTGTGCCATTCACTTTGCTGTGAGTAAACACTGTGACGTTTTCAAACACTACTAAACACTGTGCCTATTAAAAAAAAAAAACCTGTGGCTGTTCCCAAACACGTCGACTGTGCCATTCACTTTGCTGCGAGCTGAGGGACAACAGGCCTCGTCCCCCCTTGCTGCTCTCTCATCACCACCCTCCCCGCACCCACCCCCCCTGGCCGCAGAATGGCAGATCACTGTGGCTCTAATCTCCTCCGTTGGCCGGAGGAACAGTGGGCCCGTTGTCAACGCGCTGGCCTCATACCCCACAGGGCCTGTGATTAACCAGCCTGGGCAGAGCAGAGGACAGCCAGTCCGGCCCAGCAGTGGAATACTAAAACGGGCTGCTGGACACCCGGCCATCTGTCTTGATCCACTCCGGTGCCTGGCATTGCACTGGGAAAGTGTGGGAAAGAGGGGATCCTGCCGTGCCCAGGCAGGGAGGCCAAGCCGCACGCACCCAGCACACTGCGCGGTCGACGTTACGCTGCTCAGATGAACCTGTACATCATCGGTTATCTGTCAAGACATCCTAGGTGTATACGACTCTCCATGGCAGAATAACAACGATTATTGCCTGAGGCGAACACGCTGCTTTTACCCTGCCTCCAAGGGTTGGACACATGATTCACCCTCACTTCCTCTCTGGTGGTCGAACCTGTTCTTCCAGCCATGAATGAGTGTGTGTGGTTGTGTGTGTGTGTGTGTGTGTGTGTTTTTTCGAGGGGTTGTGTCATTTAGCGTTTCACATAAGTGCATTTTGTGTGTGGATATGTAGACTTGCATAGCTGTCAAATGATGTCAATTTGTTAAGTTAGTCACAGCTCCACAGTTCGCCACTGCAGCCCCTCCTAGGAGGGGTTGGACAAATACTGGTGTTCTTTTAATCTGACCCCAAAATTCATGGAATCCACTTCTGTCTAAGTGGTTGCATCATCTCCCTGACTGGCGTGGTGGAAGGATCGTGTTCTGGTCAAAGAGAAGTGGGCCAAAGTTACCTATTGCAGAGAACAATGTGATGTTCAAACTGGGGGAATGTGTGGGACAAATATTATGTTAGTGTGTGTGTGGGGGGATGGGTGGGACAAATATTATGATAGTGTGTGTGTGGGGGGATGGGTGGGACAAATATTATGTTAGTGTGTGTGGGGGGATGGGTGGGTGTTTGGCTTGTGCACCTTGTAGGCAACTACAGAGTGCAAGTGATCCTTGAATTTCTAAGAGCTTCTGAGAGGACAACGTAGCATGAGAGGAAGTCGGCCCTGCAGTGCCAGCCAAGCGTTGGGTAAGTGGGTCCCAACGTGTGTTTAGTGACAGAGTTAACGCACGGGAAGAAACAAGTACAAATCGTGAATGTCACAAATAAAAGTGAGATGGTATGAGGAGGTGCAAAGGGGGGGGGGGTGGGGAGAGAGGTTGGACAGGGAGCAAAGATTGATTACATTGAATGCCTGACTGGGATGCCTGTTGATATCGCATGTTGGCTGAGGTTATCAGTAGCTGTGCAAACCTTCCGGACACTGAGGACAAATGAGGACAAATGATGCCCGGGACTTTTACTGTAAATAGCGTGTGTGCGTTATGCAACGCTCCCCGACGGGCCGCTTGCGCAATCACACCTAGGACAGGGGACTGGTTTACACGTGTCATTACGTCTAACAGGGAGGTCAGGGAGGAGCAGCGGTGGAGTCGCGCGGTGGAACACTGCAACGTTGTTCCTTCAATAGGGTTCCCTGCCAGTGTACAGCAGGCGTTGTTCCACATGATCGTTGTTGGAATGCCTGACACGGTCCTTTGTCAGAAATGGCACACTGGAAGCGGCACACATAATACATGTGACACCCAGCCTGATTGCGCCGCAGTAATTTTTTCGCATGAATGTGTACCTCGTCAAACACGGCCCTTTTAGAAGTAAAGGTGACCATGAAGATCTAAGGACGAAACGGAAATGTGCACGAAAACATCATTCAATTGTGAGTTGACTAAGAATAATTGGTCTGAGGGTTGAGTTGTAGGCCAATGGGGAAAAACCCCACGTAAAAAATATGTTTTGACATTACACAACGCATGTGCTTAAACTACAAGTTCTATCTTCAGCATTATTCTAGGCTTTCATAGAGAGAGAGGGAGGGAGAGGGGGAGATTCCAAGGCTTGAATGTTAACAACACCACAGTTGATTTTACCTGTTAGGTCTAGGAAGAGAAATAATGTAGATATATCTCACAAAAACCGAAGCAAACAGAGTGAGCGATAAAACAGAGCGAGCATTTTCTGATCCTTATATAATCTCTAACTGGTTACAAAGGCTCGCGCAGCCATCGGCAACATGTTCCTGTGATACGTTCTTCAATGGTGCGCTTACATTTCATTTTGCAATATTTGATATTTTTTATAAACTTTTACATTGACTTTAATGGGTTATCTGAGATGTATTTAGCTTCCATTGTGACACCTCTAAAACGTACTTCACTTTTGAGTGCAGAAACCCAATATAAAAAAGTTTAACCCCCCTTTCCCAACTACAACAACATATAGATATTGTCACTTGGTGAAAGCACCTTTTGCATTCATTTAAGCTGTGCGATTGTGGTAGGTCTCTTTCAACGTTGCACAACTACTTTTGCCAATATTTAACCTTTAGTCCTTACATAAAAAGTGTTGACTCTATGGGGTTCTTTCGTAAGCATCACTAGATGGCCTTTATGATACCTCTATTGTATTAGGTTCAGGGCTAGGACTGGTCCATTCAAATGTATGAAGTTTCTTATTCCTTAGCCTCCTAAGCTTGTGGGTACGTGTTGCAACTTAACAAAGGTGAAAGCCAGCGTGCTTGGTGATTGGCTGTACCTGAGCTAGTTTAGTATTGCTGTAACTAGGGTTGTGGAAACTCACCTATTTATCATTTTTCAGTTTTGCATTTCTACTGAACGTTTCATTTCTCATTAATTAACATCCCCATATAATTTGTGGATTATTGCATGTAGCACTTAGAGCTGGAAATATGTAGAGTTTGAAATATGTTTAGAAAAACAACTGCAGTTTAATCATTTGAAGATTAGTGTTTGAGATGCACACAAACCAGCTACCAAGTGTCCCTATCACCCTGCTGATGTTGGACCAAGTGTCCCTATCACCCTGCAGATGTTGGACCAAGTGTCTCTATCACCCTGCTGATGTTGGACCAAGTGTCCCTATCACCCTGCTCATGTTGGGCCTTTTGGTGACATCGTCACCCACGGCCACTTCACAGTCTAATAACTGTCACACGGGTAGTTGGCATATGAGATATGTAGGAGTGTTTTTGTCTGACCTGACAAAAGCTATAAGAGTTGCACCTGGGTGTCTTATGGGAAGGAATATGTACTTTCCAGCTTGTCTGTGGAACGAGTCTAGAAGGTGTAATAGATTTAAGACGGTCAGTTCACTCTGCAGCTAGCTTACAAAGTTGCCGATGGGGAATTACAATTGTTACCTTTGAATAGCTAAAACGGTTGGAACATTGTTGAGTGTGATCCAGTGTATTGCCGAGCAGAGGACATCTTTACACCCAGTGGAACGGTAGGGAATCTGTTAGCAAAGAAAGCAGGGTTGTTAGTAACAGCAACTCACAGAATTCCTGATACAATTGTGAAATGTTGTCTAATTTTATTATAGCCATATGATGGCTGTACAATATAATTCTTTTGAATCAGAGGTGTGTATTTTACATTAGATTGACATCATATTGTTGTTTTTCTTTATGTACGCGCTCAGTTAATTTCATATGAATCCTGTTTAATCACGATTTTTATTCTGATTCACTTTAGCAGGTGGCATAATCCTTTAGTAGGTGGAAAAAAAACATTGAGAAGGCCAAATAAATATCTAAAAACATGGCATACAATGTTTTAGAAGGTCTGTATTTGGATGTCAATATGAACAGCAAATTGTTAGATGTAACTACCTATCACTTGATATTGATAGATATTATCCCATGTACCAAGCAAGTGGAACGCTGCTCCTGACAAGAATTAAATATTTTTCTGTTGGTGGTAGATATGACAGTAAACTTAAACAGAGTTGTCATGATGTATATTGCCATTGAATATATATATATATATATATATATATATATATATATATACATTTAGGTGTTATTTCAATGAAAATGTTAGAAATCTATCACAAATCTGAACTTGTGTGAGGGGCTGTCCAAATCCTTTATAAATTCCCTGCTCAAATGAAGGGAACTCGTAATCATCACGGTATAACACCAAGTCAGTTAAACTTCAGGGAGATCAATCTGTCCAGTTAGGAAGCATAAGTAATTGTGAATAAATGTCACCTGTTTTGGTGCAATGAAAGTGACAGCATGTGCACTGGAGAGGCAACCCCCATAAGGGGAATGGTTTTGCAGGTGGTGGCCACAGACAATTGCTCTCTCAATATCCTTCCTTTCGGATTTTTCTCTAACGGATTTTTTGCATGTTGCTAGTGTCCTTGTCTGTACTGGTAGCATGAGGTGGTACCTGCAGCCCATTCAGGTTGCACAGGTAGTCCAGCACTTCCAGGATGGCACATCCATACGTGGCGTCGCAAGAAGGTTTCCTTTTTCTCCTAGTTCAGTCTCAACAGCATGATACAAGATACCAGTAGATGGGCCGTTAGACGAGGAGGGCTGGACAGGGCCGTGAAAGGGCATTAATCCAGCAATAACCCCTACACACTCATGTGGCTAGATTATGTAGGCAGATCAGTGCCCTGATCCAGGTTGGGGAGGAGATCCTCCAGTGCACCATCCAGCATGCCCAGATGTTGTTGGGACCATACACATGCCCAAACAGGCTTGTTGGGACCATACACACCACTGAGTCACATTATGAGTTGACGTGATGACATTCATGCAAGTTGAAACAGCCCGTGTTTTTGTGTGAGTTTGAATCCAACCCACAATTGGTTGGAGATTTTGGTTTCCATTGGCAGCTGTTACGTCATTTTTAAAATGTTTTGTTCATTAAGACCCGGTGTGTGATTTCAGTGTTCCCTTAATTTTAATGAACTGTGTATATTCAGATATTGCATTAAGTGTTTGGGAGGCAGCAATTTATATTCATATTTATACACCAGGGGCAAAACACAAAACTGGCAACTTTCACTGCATTTACTTGATTTGTAATATTTTCTTTTTCCCCCAGAATGCCTGATTCTCAGTGCTAATTGTTCAGATGTGTCTTTCTTATTAAAACGAAAATAATATACAACACTTAGCATTGTGGTTCAGGTTTTGGGCTAGATCCAAAAGGTAGCTTCTTTGAATCCGAGAGCTAATAAACTACAAAAACTGGCATGCCCTTGAGCAAGGCCATTAACTCGTAAGATGTTCTGTATCTGACCCAGATTATTATTTGATTTATTTGACAACCCGGAATTTTCTATCTAATTTTGAGTGTAAGAAAAAGACAACAATTTAGAATGTCATAGCCTTTTCTGCTTATCTTTACCAATGGACTTCTGGAAGGCACAATACATACAGCTACTTTGTAAAAGTTTTAGGCCAAAATTCTTCAAGTGTTTTATCTGGTAAAAATACAATAAAAAGTAACACAAATTCCTTGTTTTGTTCAAAAGTTTGTTGTTATCTTGGGAGATGTTGGAAAGGAATTTCATACTTTTTTTTTAAAGAAAAACATGTATTGAGCCACAAATTGCTGTCTGCATTTCATCAACAGTACTTAAAGGTCACTCTCTTGAGAGACAGAAGGAAATCCAGTGAAGACCTTGCTCAGCATTTGGCAGAGATATCTGGCACAACAGTACGAACTTTGACCATGAGAAGATGTCTTACACGCTGTTGCCTGGAATCATGTGTTTCATCTAAGAAAGGCAAACACATACAATAAATTGCAATACATGAAAGACCATAAACTATGCCTTGATAAACAGTGGCAGAAAGGGATGGCAAAATTATCTTAATGCACGATAATGACCCTTAACATAGCAAACACGACTAAGACCAATCCTAAAGAGGCATGTCAACATGTTGTCATTCCCTCGTATTTCCACTACTCATTGGTTTTCAGAAGCATTGTAACTAATGTGGGTCATTCAAAGACTGTGGAGTAGAGAAACGCATGGTTTTGTGTGACTTTCACTGGCATTTGAACACCTGGCCCAACACTTGTGTAAACAACTTGCAGGCTAGAAAGGGCGTGTTGCTTTTTTTAGTGGGGGGGGATTTCTGCTTTCCACTGTTTTATTGTACAGCAGCAGAATACTGGTCTGATAAGCAGACATAATGCATATAACGTTATAGATTGGGTTGCCCAGGATATCAGCAGTGACATACTCATAAATAGGATTACAGCAGTGTCATGCAGCAATCACAGTACATTATCCTGTACTGAGAATCCTTCTTTATGGACTACATTACTATTTCACTTATTTATTGACAAATGAAACTGGAGTATGATGATGACTTGCCCTGTTATATTGCATTACTGGGACTGGAGGATTTAGCATAGCTGCTTTGTATGTGTGGGTTTCTTTAAAATAGTGGGTTTTCTGTTTATGGGGCATCCTTGTTTTAGCTACCAGCCATGTGTGTTTTACAACCCTGTTTCCAAAAAGGTTGGGATGCTGCGTAAAATTATAATAAAAACCGAATGCAATAATTTGCATTCATCCATATATTCCATTTAAATAGTACAAAGACAACATATCAAATACATGCCCATTTTAAATTTGATTTGACTTTTCAAAACATTGGGACAGAGTATTGTTTACCAATGTGTTGCATCACCTCTGTTTTTGACAACACTCTGTAAGTGTTTGGGAACTGAGAAGACCAATTGCTGTAGTTTTAAAAGTTAAATGTATTCACATTCTTGCTTGTTATAGGATTCCAGCTGCTCAACAGTTTGGGGTCTCCTTTGTTGAGTGTTTCGTTTCATAACGCGGCTAAATGTTTTCAATGGGTGACAGGTCTGGACTGTCGGCAGACCAATTTAGCACCCAGTGTAACGTTCTGTCTCTTGTCTAGTCTGGTTAGTTGTGCGGGATATTTGTGTGGTAAATCTGGCAAGACTATAGATGATTAGTCTGGTGGTTGTGTGGGAGAAGACTGGTGACGCTTTCTTTTCAACCCATGACTAAGATGTCTGTTTGTGGTCTTATTAACAGTCCATTTGACATCCTCTGGTCTGGTGGTTTTCAACCTGTTTCAACTCGGTGGATGAATTGACTAAATTGACTCATGCTGTAGCTGTAGCTGTTAGGTAAACCAACAACAACTGTGCTTTCAGCCAAAAGAGGTGGTGATGGTAAATAAACAAGGAAGGAATTGATGAAGTATCTTGGCCAAGATAGCAAACTTAACACATGAATGGTGGGGTGTTTTGAACCACGCACAAATACAACAATAGTAAACATAAATCCTGTGACCCGGGTGTCTTACTGTCACGGTACCGTCGCAGGACGGGACCTCCCCTGTTCGCGTAGCCTTCCGGCGTTCGACGTCGCCGGCCTTTTAGTCGCCATCGTGTGTGTTGTGTCCTGTTTCCCCCATGTCCTGTGAACGCATCCCTCCCTGATTCCTGACAGGTGCTGCTTGTTACCACAGTACTTAAGCCCTTGTGTTTCTCGTCTCCGTG